>SDVV010026270.1:0-12286 GCA_016164225.1 Gammarus roeselii | reverse complement strand
TTATGGCGCTGCCCTGCCGCATCCAACAGTCCACAAGTATCCTCGAAGCATACACCGCTGCACAAGATACAGACTGCGGTATCCTTGAAGATACATCTCCCCGGATGTGAACACTAGGAAACCAAGAGGCCGCTGAGGTGGCGAAACCATTGTTGCAGGAAGCGACGACACATCATCGTACGAGCAAGGCGTCATACCAGCCAGGCTCGCGAGGTCAGCGCTACTTCTGGCAAAAAACAAAGCAGGCTGGCTATGCCGCATCGAGCTATCGAGGGGCCTCGCATGGTCAAGGAAATGCTCCTGATTGTTTAGAAGTCCCTTAGCAACATGCCACATTCGCATGACCGGCAGAGGTTTCTTTTTTTTTCCTGCTCAAGGAACTGCGACGTTGGGGCCCCACCTAGCCCCAGGCAAGTGGTGGGCGATGACTTCAGTATAGCGAGCCATAAAAGTACTGGTTACGAGTGACAAGCGTTCAGAGTTAGCAGCTCCGATGTGAAGCATAGAGTTTCTCCGTCATGTGGCCATTAGCCTTGTTTAACGCCGCCCTCCACGCCTTTGCCCGAACCCGCCGAGTAGTGAACTTAGAGTAAATAGAGCAGACTTCAGTTTCAACACATTAAGCCATAGTTGAGAATTACCGCATAGGGTGACATAAACCAGAATCTGAAGGCTACCTCATTTAATTAAGTGTGTGATATACGCGCGTCGCGCTACATCTCTTTAAAATAAAAGAAACTAAATTAAGAACGTTCAGTGGTCGGATCGTCGAAGAGCGTCACCGGCCATCGGCGATCGTCATCGGTCTTCCCCTGGCCGATTTCTCCGCGCGCCTTGCCAGGCGTAAGGAAGGCTGCCCTACCTCCTCTCCAAGGACCAGAGCAAGGGTCTCTCCATCCCCCGGTGAGCGTGGAATACCGTCCGCGAGGGCTGGCCCTCACTTTATTTGAAATACTCCAGCGACAACATAGAAACTCAACTAGGAAGGGGCCGCTGATAGACAGCCGTGGCGATACATTAAAATAGGACTGGGTATTGGCATACGTGCCATATATATTGTGTTTGGCATACGTGCCATATATATTGTGTTTGGCATACGTGCCGTATATTGTGTTCGGCATACGTGCCATATATATTGTGTTTGGCATACGTGCCATATATATTGTGTTTGACCTACGTGCCCCACTCTTTTAGTTGTTGGCATACGTGCCCGTTATTTTGATTCTAGGGTGCAGGTGTTATGTTGGGCCCCGACTATTTTGTAGCCCTAGATAGGTTCCTTTCCACAACATAAGCGGTAGTTATTTATGTACGGCGTGCGGTCGACATGATGTGTGAAAATGTGTGCGTGTAGAGGAGGTTCATCTCCTTCGGAAATTCGTTTGCTAAATATAGATTCACTTTAACCTTACAGTTTTTTTCTGTCCCTCCTCACACACATACCTTTTTTTCTTGAGCTACGTTGCGTTGGTGGGAATTATTGAATTGTGAAAGTTTATTACATACACTAGTTCAATCCGTCAAGCCAAACTCCAGAGTGAGTAAAGGGGTGAGTGTCATGTGTAGGTTTAAACCTTCGACCTCACCTGGCTGACCGAACTCAATAGTGCAAGGCCCTCAGTCGTAAATAAGTATTAACGTAAGAGGGGCTACACACTGGTGCCCCGAGTGAGGATTGATTTTCCTCTCACAATCAGAACGTGACACTCTGTTTCACTTTCCAGTCATTTTCCATACAACGTTGCGTGGGTGTGGGGAGGAGATTAAACTGATTTTCATATGTATGTTATATATGTATAAATGGTCAGTCAAACCACTCTCTCTCTCTCGGATGCATCTAGAGGTGAAGGTTTAAATTGGTAGAGGGCTAAGCTGAAATAAAGGAGGGTTCGGCAACAAGGGTGGCCACAGGACGTATGATTTTTTTTGCTTTGTAAAAAACTCAGACGAGATCGTATAGTCTGTTTTAACGAGAGAAAGAAATGTGGGCACGATACAGAGAGAGACAGATAAACTATAACCATACAATTAGGTAGAGGTGCACTGAAGTAAACCAAAATTAATTAACACTTCAGTGGAACAACGCCGCAGCAGGGCTCGACAGCTTTCGCTGGTAGCGTTCTGTGTCATATAACCAGGTAGAGGTGCACTGAAGTAAACCAAAATTAACTAACACTTCAGTGGAACAAAGCCGCATCAGGGCTCGACAGCTTTCGCTGGTAGCGTTCTGTGTCATATAACCAGGTAGAGGTGCACCGAAGTAAATCAAAATTAATTAACACTTCAGTGGAACAACGCCGCAGCAAGGCTCGACAGCTTTTGCTGGTAGCGTTCTGTGTTGTCGCTGCTTGGCGCGTTTTCTTATCAGCAAAGACATTAAAGTAAAATATTATTTATATGTGTATGACCATCGAAGTGGTAGTGTCATTGTAATTTTTTTCGTGTGTGGCAAACATAAAATATTAATAATAGTGTATGGTGGACGATTTAGTACGGAACGATCCGACGCAACTCAGGGATCAGACCAGGAAATCTAATAGGGTTAAAGGTAGAGGTACCCGACGTGGTGGATTATTGATTAAATTCCGACGGACGAGTGCGAGAGAGGATTGGCAGAGTGAATTGTTGGAACAAATAGACGCGATGGCAGTTCCCGCTCCCCCTCTAATTAATATCATACAGGGGGATAAAATCCCTCGATTCACGGGACGACGGAGGGAAAGCGACCACACAGCCTGGTACGCAGGGCCCTCCATAGAATGCTATATTCGTGCTGTGAAGACATTTTGTGGAGCAAATGGGATTACGGAGTCGGCAAAGATCAACGAGCAGTTCCGTTTGAACTTGCATCCCTCAGTGGGGGATGCAAGGGATACACTGCTAAAGTTTGATACTTTGGCCGAACTCCTGGAGGCCCCAAAAGATAACTATCAAGCGTTAGAAAATCAATTCCTTAAGACGTATAAAACGTCTACTCAGTTTTCCTTGCGAGCAGCAGCACAGGAGCTGTTGTCAATAAATGTAATCCCTGTAAATGAAGCCACAGCACGGAATCATGCCCACCTATTTGAAGGAATAAAACATTTCGTGGACCTTCATTTTGGTAGGCCAAACTTTGATGTCGCTGCAGACCAGCGCTCAGGGAAGAAAGTTCTCGTTGACGCGCTGTACGTACTTTTAATGGCGCCACGATTAACTGAGTCTGTATATAATAAGACGATGCGTGACGCCACTGCAGCGACTACGGCCGTAACGTTGATGGAGAATGTGTTAGACAAAGTAGGTGCGATGCCGGGACGTACGGATGCGTACGAAAATAAACAGGTAGTGTTCAGGATGTTTTGCGTCCAAGAAGTACTGAGACAAACATTAAATGACTCTACGGACGAGATGACTGGACAGACGATGGATGTTATGGGAATGAATGCAATTCTGCAAGGCCCAGGGCATTACCTACAGGACAGGCCGGGCCGAGATAACATAGTTTATAACCCAATACGCCGTGGGTTCCCTACACGATATGGGGGAGGGGGGGGTGGAGCTCACCCCCCGAGAGGTACGACACGCGGTCGAGGATACCCTTGACGAGGGTTGGGAGGAAGGCCCAGCTCCGTAAATATGGTCGGTGGAGACATAGCAAGTCAAAACACGGAGAACCCGTGTATAGAGATGGTCCCATATGAGGGAGAGCCAGAAGAAGGCTATGAAGTAAATCAGGTGGGATATTCGGAAAAAAAGTGAATCAAATATAAAGACAACGGACACACTAGAGACGAATGCCGAAATGCCCCAAATCAACACGTGGAGTGCTACAGATGTGGCAGGTTGGGGCACTTCGCCATGAGGTGTCCCGAGAAAAACAAACCACCAGTGGAAAATCCGAGACAGGCCCCTTTTCAGGGAGGTCCGGCACGAGGAAGGCTCAGCTAGCCTCTAATCTCCCTGATGTCTCTGTTAGTTCAATGGACCCTAATTGCCTCTCCAAATTGGGAGAGCAACATTCAGCGTATGCTTCCAAGAATACTGCGCCGAGACTGATCACCTCGTCATTTAGTAGATCGATGGTTAAGCCTCTGAATAATCCTGCAAACCATTTATCAGTAGCAGGGCTCGACAGCCCCAGGGATGAGAGTGAGACTGTGACTGGGAAGTGGTGTGAACGGTGTTGTGTGTTACAACAACCAGGTGGTGACGCTTTGGAGAATAAAAGTCACCGGTTGTTGGTAGTGAACGAGCAAGAAATTCGGATTACAATGGTCACAATGGTAGTGAATGGCAGACGTGTGCGTGGGTTGTTAGATACGGGAGCCGGTAAGACAATCATTAAGGCTGGAGTGCTTGAAGATTTGTCGAGGTCTCTGACCCCTTTGGGTGCCCGACTGACAGACTTTAACGGACAGGCCATTCCCGTGTTAGGAACACGAAACATTGAAATTTCAGCGAAATGTTGCAAAAGTAACTTCAAGGCAAATGGTTCGTCAAACTCCGCCCCCCAAGCGAGAAACAAAGTATCCTTTATCCATCAGGTGGTCGTAATTGATAAGGGCCATACAGCTCCCTATGAGCTATTAATTGGCACAGACCTGTTGGATAAGCATAAGGCGAAAATCGATTTTTCTAATAGACTCTTAACAATAGAAATTAACCACAAAACTTACAACATTCACATTAGCAACTTGAACCAAAACCCGCAGATTTACAACGCGAACACCGCAGCAGAACACCCGAAATTTCTTCAACATCGATTCTAAATCTACCCCCATAACCCCGATCAAACCCAAGACCGAGCTTGTTGTGCACGCCGCGGAGACTTTTGAGATTGGACCACTCGAACAGCGAATCGTTCGTGTCCACACCAAAATTCCCGACGGCGAGTACACAGTCCATCGCGGTTCCGCGGACTCTGGTCTGCTGGTGTCCGAGGCTCTGATGAAGATTAAGGAAGGATCAGTACTACTATTATTGCTGAATGCCTCCCCTATGGACCTCAAGATACTGAAAGGAACACGATTGGCCGCGTTGACTCCGTTGAGGGAATTCGAGTATTACCATACCAAATGGACTCTGGGCGCGTGCATCGAGAACCTAAATGTGGTGGGTGCACCAAGGTGCAGACGAATCATCGGTCTCAAAGCCACAAATTTAAAGGGACTACCACCCATAATGGAAGACGAAGTGGATATCCCCGCTGATCCACCACTTCGCGGGAAGCGTGTCCGACTTCTGAATAAATATCGCAACGTCGTCGCAAAGCCGGGAGAACCACTGGGAAAAAACAGTGTTACGGAGTGCAAGATTCCTACTGATCCGGAAGCAGGGATCATAAACCAACGACAGTATCCCTTGCCACATTCACAACTAGCCGAGTTGGACGGCATGATTGATGATATGTTGGATCGGGGAGTGATCGTTCCCTCAGACAGTGCCTGGAATTCCCCGATGATTATTGTCAGAAAAAAGGACGGAGCACCGCGTTGTTGCGTGGATTTTCGACAGTTAAATCGATTGTCCGTCACGGGGTCGCAACACCCATTACCGAGGATACCAGAATTGCTGCAGTCCTTATCAAACGCAGAGTATTTTACATCTATCGACCTTGAGAGTGCTTTCTGGCAACTGCCGGTGGCAGAGAACGACCAAGAAAAAACCACGTTCACTACACGGAAGGGGCACTACCATTTTCAAGTAATGCCTTTTGGGTTGAAATACGCTCCTCAACTTTTTTCAAAATGCATCGCCCTAGTGCTCGGAGAAGCGCTGGGCATCCACGCTCTGGCGTATCTGGACGATATCATCATAGCGTCACCAACTATCGACGATCATTTGACATCCATCGAGAAAGTGCTACAGAAACTGTGCGCGGCATCCATGCGAGCAAAACTAAGCAAATGCGAATTCCTCAAGAGAGAAATCAAATTCCTGGGACACCTAGTAAGCCCCAGAGGAATTCAGATGCACTCGGACCACCTAGACGCCATCAGGATTTATCCAACTCCCACGAACGCAGACCAAGTCAAGTCATTCCTCGGGCTGTTGAGTTACTTCAGGAGTTTCGTGTCAGAGTTCTCACGTATTGCCGATCCGTTAAACAAATTGTTAAAGAAGGGTCAGCCGTTCGTTTGGAAGTCCGAACAGCAGGAATCCATGCAAGTATTGAAAGAATGTTTGATGAAGGCACCGGTGCTCAGGTTCCCAAATTTTTCAGTGCCATTTTATATGTTTACCGATGCATCAAACGTTAGCCTAGGAGCCGTGTTGTTGCAGCCCGACTCTAGTAATAAATTGCACCCGATCTCGTACGCTTCAAGGTCTCTGTCAGAGACAGAACGTCGTTATTCCACTACCAAGAGAGAGGCACTGGCAGTCTTATGGGCCCTCAAGACATTTCGTTACCTGGTATGCGGCTACGAAATCACCATCTACACCAATCATCGTCCACTGTCGTTCCTATTCAGGAAATGTTTGCCCAAAGGTGCGCTGGGCAGATGGACGGTATTGACACAGGAGTACAGCCCAAAGGTGGTGTATGTGAAAGGCAAGTTAAATAACCTAGCTGATGCATTGTCCCGCACCCCTTACAGTCTCCCCACATTGGAGGAGAGTGGCGAAGATCTGAAGGAGGTAGCCGATAAGGAAGACTACGATGACATGCCGTCACACATTGCGAATGTTCAGGAGAGCCAGACCCTTCCAAAGACCCTAAAGGAACGGGTCTCTGCGTTGGCTTGGACGGTAGAAGAGTTAACGGAAGAACAAGGAAAGGACCCAAATTTAGCCGCATACATCTCACACCTAACTACGGAAACACCGATCCAAACTCACACAGGCTCTCCGAAAGATTTGGAGAGCTACATGATGAGTAGCAATATTCTGCACCGTCGCATCACTGTACAGAGGTGCGGCGAAGAAGTCACATGCTGGACTGTGTTCATACCACAATCACTAATCCAAAGAGCCGTACTATTGTGTCACGATTCGTTTGAATTCGGACACCTCGGAGTAGACAGAACCCTAATTAAACTAAAAACTCATTTTTACTTTCAAAACATGGTCACTCTGGCTACAGAAATAGTTAAATGTTGCGAGGAATGTCAGAAATACAACCACCATCCTATTCAAAGCACCCCCGTCCGAACTTACCCATTACCACCGAGACCGTGGGCAGAAGTCGGAATGGACATCATGGGACCACTCACAATCACTAGTTCCGGTAATAGGTACATTCTTACATTCGTTGACTTTCTTACACGATACTTAGTGACAGCACCGATCCCTGACCGATCATCGGAGGTAGCGTGCCCTCAGAGAACAGTTGTTCGCGCACTACGGTGCCCCGTCCCGACTTATATCTGATAACGCATTGGAGTTCGTGAGTGAGGTGATGAGACACCTGTGCGAACATTTTCACGGTAAAAAGGTAATCATTACCCCGTATCGAGCGGCTGCAAATGGTACCGTGGAAAACCGAAATTTTTAATCGCGAAGTTGTTGCGAATTTACTGCGGGGAGTTCTCACCAGACTGGGACTCATTTCTTCTCGAGGTAATGATCGCCATCAATACAGCTTTTAACAAAACCATCGGGGATAATCGCCATTACGTGTTATTCGGTTACGACCGGAAGCACGTAGCCTTTTGGGACGGTCCGGAACCATTTGAACCTTTGTATAACTACGATACTCTGGTATTCGCGAGAGACAGGCCAAAATGGCTCATGCGTTCGTCAGAGATCGTATGTACAACGAACTGGCGAAGTACCAACAGAAACACAACATGAGTGCAAAAGATCGCGGGAAGCTGGTTCTGAACCAGAGAGTCTACGCCAAGTACCATCCCAAGCCAACCGAATATCCAAAGCTGTCACCCAGATGGGAAGGTCCATTCGTAGTCATAAAAATAAATTCACCATACAACTACACTTTAAAACATGTAATTTTGGATAAAATTCGCAAGGTGCACTCGGATGATATTTTGCCATGCTACCCCCCCCCCCCCCCCCCATAGTAAAAGGGCCTTGTCGAGGCTACAGGGGAGGAGGGTATGATGAGTTGAGCGAACCAGCCGCAGGAGTTGAAAGTGATGAGGAGGGGGCACCTGTTCTCGAACTTTTTGTAGAACAGGACGCCCCTGAAGGTGCAGCTGCGCCGTTAGCGGAGGTCATGGATAGGCCTCCACCCGTACGAGAGCCCGTTATTACTCGCTCACGACGGATACCAGACGACGAACACGTTTCTCTCCGTTGAGGAAACCTTGACGGCCGTCTTGTAAAGAGATATAATCACTATAACCGCATTTTTTTTGTTAATTATAAATTTACTTACTTCCTATATCCTTTTCATGTTTAAGTTAAAGTTATAGAATAGAATTTAAAGCAAACTTTTGTTTTGTAGGAATGTTGGCCTTGCGACTCCTGCCACTGCTGCTTCTGACACCGCTTCTCTTTGGTTCGCCCGACAATCCAAGCCGGGAAAGTACCGAGAGAGCGGGTGATGAAGTGCATGCGCCGGGAAATGGAGTGATCGTTTCGGCTGGCGGTACCGTGACCTTCATGCTGGGGCGGCTGATCGTGCGGTTGGAGTATCACATGAAGTCCTTCGTCGCACGGTCAGCAGCTGAGTTATTCGGAAGGGCGGTAGCTTTGGTCGACACGCTGGGATTGGTGTCGATGACCCAGGCCCATCAGGTAGCGGTCCTCGACGCAATCCAGGCGATGTCCTTCCATTTCCAGACGTTGCTAGCGCGTGCAGGTCCAGAAGTCTTGCCCCTCCTAAACACTCTTTCACTACGTGCATTGGAGCGTGATTGGAGGAGGAAGGCGGGTCTTGCGTGGGCGGGAATGGCAAATGCAACGAAGGGGGAGAGAAGATCGACATCTGAGTCAAGTAGCGAAACCACAGAGAGGGAAGAGACCGGTAGAATTGGTAGGGGGAAGCGAGGGTTGTTGAATATTGGCGGTGACCTACTAAAAACCGTGCTAGGAGTGGCAACTGAGAAGGACATTGAAGACTCAAAAAATAAATTTGCCGATGCCAATCAGGGTGCTGTAATGTCATTGAAAAAAATGTAAATTTCCATCATGTCCACGCCACTCTTACCACGCTCGTTGATCAGGCTATGGCGGCCCAAACCGTGTTACAAGGTCTACATGAGACCCTGGGAGAACTAGATTTATACGTAACAATCCAAGCCGGAGTTATAACTCTTCGGGAGGGGATTCAGTACCTTCTCCTGGTGTCTATGGACGCCGATGATAAAGCTGCTCTTTTGAGGCTGGGAGTAATGCCTAAAATCTTGCACTACGAGCATCTGAGGGAGCTTACAGACGAAGGGATGACTTTATTCAAGAACGCCTACTCTTTTCCGTACACTTTTACCGAGAGGAACTACACGAATGTCTTCTCACTGCTTAAGATACAACAAATGGAAGAGGACGAGACCTACGCTCTACTCCTACCTTTTGTTGCCAAACAGGCAATGTCCGTGTTCACGCTAGAAACGTTTCCCGTGGAAGACGCGGAAACAAATCAAACTTATTTGATTAGCAACTTAGCCCGAAACGTGGCTATAGCAAGCGATGAGAGGACATACGTAGAAGACCTTGATTTGGGGAGGTGCGCGGTAAGGGAGGACAAGTATGTATGCGCACCTACTATACAACTAAGTGTAGAGGCAAACCCTTCATGTTCAGTAGAGTGCGTGTTAAAGATCTCACAACTTCATTGTGAAATGGAGCATGCAAACTTGACCCGTGTACTAATTCGACAGGAAGGGGGAAAATTTTATTTGTTTGTTCATAAGATAGAATGGGGTATGCTGGATTGTCAGGATCGGGAAAAGGCACCCAAGTATATAGAATTAAAACGGGGATACATCCTGCACCCCCCATGTGCATTAACAGCGCCTTCTTTCAGTGTGTCCACAATACGACATGTTTATACCACCATGAACAGGGGGTTGGTTCCTATCCCCATTCCCCGCGTATAGTTGCCCACTTCAGGGAAAAGGCCAATCTTGGACAATGTCCTTAGGGAACTCTCAAGCGTAAGGGGGAAATTAAATGACACGGACGACGTCATAGACGTCCTGTCTGCAGTACACACAGAGAGACAAGTCTATACTATAGGAGGGGTGACGTTAGGAGTGATGCTCCTGGTGTTGCTAGTAGGTGGCTATGCGGCATGTAAATGTAGTGGGCAGTGCAGGCGGCCTGACGGGGTTTTCATGCCGGGTAGTGGCTCTGCTGATAGGACACACAGTTGTGTCCCTGCTTCGTCCCCTCCGTCTGACCTGCCTTCTGTACTAAATTTTGTGCCCTACAATCCTCCCCTGTCCACTCTGATCCCACTTCTGTCCACAGATGGTTCTCGGGACGTGTTGGGACGGGTTAATCCTCAGGCTGATGAGGGGTCCTGACGGGACCTTCCCGCCGACAGACCCCAAACCTCTACACGCGCACATGCCACGCATCATGGTGACCGCACGCTCGAGCGGAGCAGAATCAGCTCTGACACCAGCAGCCGCACGCAGTCTGAAATGCTGGTAGCTCAGAACAACACAATCTGATACCCGCCAGCTTCGGCCTAGACTGGCATCCCAATCAAGGACCGAAGGGGGAGATGTGGCGCTGCCCTGCCGCATCCAACAGTCCGCAAGTATCCTCGAAGCATACACCGCTGCACAAGATACAGACTATGGTATCCTTGAAGATACATCTCCCGGATGTGAACACTAGGAAACCAAGAGGCCACTGAGGTGGCGAGACCATTGTTGCAGGAAGCGACGACACAACATCGTACGAGCAAGGCGTCATACCAGCCAGGCTCGCAAGTTCAGCGCTGCTTCTGGCAAAAACAAAGCAGGCTGGCTATGCCGCATCGAGCTATCGAGGGGCCTCGCATGGTCAAGGAAATGCTCCTGATTGTTTAGAAGTCCCTTAGCAACATGCCACATTCGCATGACCGGCAGAGTTTTTTTTTTTCCTGCTCAGGGAACTGCGACGTTGGGGCCCCATCCAGCCCCAGGCAAGTGGTGGGTGATGACGTCAGTATAGCGAGCCATAAAAGGTACTGGTTACGAGTGACAAGCGTTCAGAGTTAGCAGCTCCGATGTGAAGCATAGAGTTTCTCCGTCCTGTGGCCATTACCCTTGTTTAACGCCGCCCTCCACGCCTTTGCCCGAACCCGCCGAGTAGTGAACTTAGAGTAAATAGAGCAGACTTCAGTTTCAATGCATTAAGCCATAGTTGAGAATTACCGCATAGGGTGACATAAACCAGAATCTAAAGGCTACCTCATTTAATTAAGTGTGTGATATACGCGCGTCGCGCTACATCTCTTTAAAAAAAAGAAACTAAATTAAGAACGTTCAGTGGTCGGATCGTCGAAGAGCGTCACCGGAATTCGGCGATCGTCATCGGTCTTCCCCTGGCCGATTTTTCCGCGCGCCTTGCCAGGCGCAAGGGAGGCTGCCCTACCTCCTCTCCAAGGACCAGAGCAAGGGTCCCTCCATCCCCCGGTGAGCGTGGAATACCGTCCGCGAGGGCTGGCCCTCACTTTATTTGAAATACTCCAGCGACAACATAGAAACTCAACTAGGAAGAAGCCGCTGATAGACAGCCGTGGCGATACATTAAAATAGGACTGGGTATCGGCATACGTGCCATTGTACTAGGTGTTTCGGCATACGTGCCATATATATTGTGTTTGGCATATGTGCCATATATATTGTGTTTGGCATACGTGCAGTATATTGTGTTCGGCATACGTGCCATACATATTGTGTTTGGCATACGTGCCATATATATTGTGTTTGACCTACGTGCCCCACCCTTTTAGTTGTTGGCATACGTGCCCGTTATTTTGATTCTAGGGTGCAGGTGTTATGTTGGGCCCCGACTATTTTGTAGCCCTAGATAGGTTCCTTTCCACAACATAAGCGGTAGTTATTTGTGTACGGCGTGCGGTCGACATGATGTGTGAAAATGTGTGCATGTAGAGGAGGTTCATCTCCTTCGGAAATTCGTTTGCTAAATATAGATTAACTTTAACCTTACAGTTTTTTTCTCTGTCCCTCCTCACACACATACCTTTTTTCTTGAGCTACGTTGCGTTGGTGGAAATTATTGAATTGTGAAAGTTTATTACATACACTAGTTCAATCCGTCAAGCCAAACTCCAGAGTGAGTAGCGGGGTGAGTGTCATGTGTAGGTTTAAACCTTCAACCTCACCTGGCTGACCGAACTCAATAGTGCAAGGCCCTCAGTCGTAAATAAGTATTAACGTAAGAG
>SDVV010026269.1:0-12286 GCA_016164225.1 Gammarus roeselii | reverse complement strand
TGTATTTATGTATATATAAAGGAATGTTCTTCTGCGTATTTCATTGTTTGGTGAGAACTGAATGTTCGTTATGAAAGGAAGTTGGTGAATAGTGAATCTTCTTGCCTCACAAATTGAAGAGAAACCGCAAGCATGGTAATAATTAAATTCATTAAACTGCAAGTACGGTAATTATTGAATTAATCCAATAGCAAGCACGGTAGTTATTGACCTTTGAGGTTTCGCCCCTCAAACGTATTGCGAAGAGAATATGAGATTTGTTGAATACAATGTATTAAAAAAGATTTATAGCGGAACTAGACTAGAATCATATGGAGATACATCTCACGGTGATGAATTTGAAAAGGTAACGGGCCCAAAATACAGCTGAATTGGAAAATGTGTTAGTGGCGAATTGATGAACGATTTGAGTAAAGAAGGAAGAAATATCAAGTATATTGACCACGTCAACTTCTAAATGCAAAAGCCTTGTCAATTATGCATGGAAGTTTTTGTTTCATGTCCCAATTAAGTGTTGGAGGAACACCGTACGCTGAGCAGGAGGTTGCATTTTTGAACTTGGTTTCATTTGTGAATCGAGCACCGAGCGTAGCCGGTTGCAGATGTGGCCTTCAACGCCCAATGCGAGAGTGGGTCTCCGATGTGCTAAGACTCTGCTAACACTACATGGATTTCGACGGTTTCATGCCGAAAACTAATATATCTGCATCAGAAGCAGAGCCCCACAGCGGGTTTCCTCAAACTTTGTTTTTCCAAAACTGAGCTCTCAATTTAGCCATTTTTCAGGTTGTGCTCTTCCCGCTCTGTACGGAAGAGGGATTTCAAAATAAGTCCGCAACGCCAAGTTTGCATTGATTTTACCGTTATATGACCTAAATTAAAGATCAACATCATATGCAGTGATCCACGTACTGTTTTCTGCTTGAAATTGATTGTCTTTTCTTCTGAAATCAAGCTTTAGACGGGTTTAATCAACTTGACGTTTTTCGGATCCAACTCAACGCGTCTTAAACAAGAAAGGGTTTCTGAAATGCTAAATCTCCGTCATTACGGCATGGATTTCACTCTTTATAGCCCAAATCAAAAAATGCACCGTACGCTGAGCTAAGTGTCAGCCTTGCAAAAAGAATAGCTCGCCAAAATCGATCTTTGGATTGTTCAGCCGATTTTCAAGTCTTGCTCTTCATGCCTCATTCGGTAGAGGGTTTTCAAAATGCAATGGTCCTCGTCGTTTTTTTACAAATTGCCTAGTGTTTGTTTCCAAATTCGACTCTTGTTAATGTCGATCAAATTGAAGAAGAGCAACACGGAAGCTCTTTTGAACATTGTAAATTCGTTTTCTTTCACTAATTCGTTTTAATTCCTGTCCTACTTGAACCAATCCTTTCCCCATCTGATACCAGGATTACATATCCTAATTCTCGTGTCAATAAAAAATGGGTGTAGCCAAGAGCTCGTGATTGTGCTCCCGCACTCGGGTTATGGTTCCCATTGACAACGTCTGTACATCACAAAGACTAGTAATGCAATTTATGTATTCAGGTTCATTTTTTTTGTTAATAGCGAATTGAACGTACATTTTTTTATCGAAGGTAAATCTTGAGCTTTTTTTTTGTATTTTTTTACCAAAGAGTTCTTGAAAATTGCCTTATATTCGTTCAAGAGTTTAACTCCCATTTATTGAGTCTTTATGACTAATCTTCCCATTACCTTGCAATGAATAGTCTCAGAGGTGAAGAATGTCCGCAAAGCTCGATTACTTTTTCTTTACATTATTTACACTCAGTTATTTGACACCCTATTGAAACTGATTGTTTGTGCTCTCAAAACTGTCAATGCTGAGCAATTTGGGCTCAAATGTTGTTTATACCCAGTATAATAAATAAAATGAATGATAAACCTCCCTCTTTATGAAGTGGCGTAGCAAACCTCTAATAAATTACGGTTGATGGCGTCACGATTTTGCTACATCTACATCAACATTATCAGATTCATTCCTCCATCCATTCGATTCATCAATGAGCTTCGAACGAAGTTTTCAAGACGCTGTTCAGCCTCGTGTTATCTGTGGCCGAAAGCGAAATCTTCACCAACGTCGCTTGCGTTTCTTCTGCCGTTTGGAGAAGGGTCATTCCAGCGGCCTGGGGCATCGGCTGACCCAGTACAGCCGTGGCGTGTCCAATCCACCACCCATAATGCAGGTCTAATCGTGCCCTGTCTAGACATGCGGCAAGGGTAGACCCACAAACAAAAAAGACACATTTGAATCGTGAACATGCCATTGAAAACAATATTTGTTGTTCCCTGGTAGATTTACCATTCATTGTGGCTTGTTTCAAAGGTACTTCACACAGTTTCACAAACATTCAAAGCTGAAACAGTGCTCTGCAAGATCTCCTTATTGTACAGCTAAACCATAATTATCATGGATGCATTTTTTTATGAACGATGCGCATGACTTGTTAATCAATCTAGTAAAGAAAATAACACAACAACATAGAAAACGAAATTCAGCACTGCGACGAACTCCAGTACATGTATGTGGCCTAGGCATGCAACCACTTGTCGGTAGGCAAAAGAGGCATGTAATGCAAAGGAGTGAAGGTATGAATGGCGGTATTATGAAGCTGGCGGTGGTCGGTCATGTGTGGAAGGTGTGTGTGTATGTGTATGAGTATGTGCGCGCGGGAGGCAGGGGATGATGAGGGTTGTGCGGGGGGAGAATGATGATAGAGTGGGTTTACGAGGGGGTTCGGCCAAACGGGGGTGACTGCTGACTAAAGGGGTTCTGAATGGCTGGCGGGAGGCGGGAGGTTCCTGAGGACCAGCAGGGTAGATTGCCTGAAGAAACGAGCCAGTGAGCAGCGGCGACGGAGGCAGCTTGGCGTACTTGTGGACTTGGCGGATGTTTGCTTCTTCATAGCTACAAGCCCGTGTGCATTGGCGACCGACGTCGAGTGTGGGCGCAATATCCGGAATAACGTGTGCCAGTAGGGTCGTGTCAGGTCTACATGTGTCCGGTGGTTACCTCCATTGGTGTCATGGTAGTGTGACTAAATGTGATGAAACAATAGAAATATCTATGTAAAAATAACTGATCGACGGAATGTGAATAGTTATTTGGTGTGGAGTGAATCGCATAAAATTAGTATACATTGAGAACGTGACCGAATCTATACACATTTTCACAGAGGAGTTTCAATCCTTCGGGTCGATGATATCATGGTTGAAATAAACCGCTTGGCTTCTAGTCATTGTGAAGAAACTGGTGTAATTCAAACCAAATATATTTTAGGCAACTTGTGATCAAATATTAGTGTAGTTTGCTGCAGATCGTCGTGTTGAAGACGGTAGTTTCACATATCAAATATTACAACTGAACTTTTGTTAACATCAACCATTCAAATTAATGTAAGTATAATGTTTCACTATCGTCTTTATTTTTCCATCATACCGCCTAATGTTTCTACGATGATGTTATAAATAGTGATCTTTGTCTAACCTAATAGGTAGTACTTCTAATTTACTGGTCTCCACTTTCCAATGATGTCATTCGAAGAACAGCTCTCAATAAAACTTTAACGTCAGCTCCGGGGTGTTCACTGATATGGGCCAACAAAAAGAAGACTCCTTCAATTATGGGGACATTCCTGCGTTCAGCTTTCAATAAGAGGCCGGAACTATGGCGTGGAACAATCGTCTGAGTGCTAGCAAGATCTAGTGCGCCAGATGCCAGTCCTGGCCTACTACCTACCATTGATGCAGTTGTCTTGCTGCTGCGCCGTGCCGGATTGCACGGTATTTCTATTATTAAATCATTTATTTCCATCGTCTGGCAATGGGTTTTCAATTTTTAGGAAATAAATACATTCTTAATCATGAGACATGGTACTTCATTATCAACTACGCTACTTGAATGAACGAAAACGAGAGTTCAATTTGAATTCGTCACAGCTCACCTCTAGGGGCAACCGGTTCGGATTACATGGAGCGAAATATTATTTACAATAGTATCATCTGTACTCATCCAGGAAATGTCTATTTGACAAAATAATTCCTACTGCACAGCGTTGGGAAAACCAGTCACACGCGGGGTTGAAAATGAATAAAAACTTGGGCTGGATAAATAACAAAATACATGGGTGTGGAAAATAACGAGTACAATGGGTGGGAAATCACCCATGCATGTTGTTAGAATCCCAAAAACATGGGGTTGGGACATCAAAATGTGCTAACATATTGTAATAAGTAGTCTACATTATTGTACGATGACTAAGATGTGGATGGACGACATGAATCATTCAGAAAAAAAGCGCTAACATATTGTAAAGATTGGTCTAAACCATTGTATTAATAATGAAGGGGTGAATAGGCGACATAAGCTATACAAAAAAAGTTATACATAAAATACATACCAAACAACTGAATATACAACATACACACTTCAAGAACGCTAGGAAATTATTAAATGATTGGCAATCAGAATAATACAATGCTGGAGTACTCAAGTCGGATGAATTTATTTCTGTTATAGAAGACAAAGCAAAATATTAGCTTATAAGGCAATAATTGTATCATCAAAATGGTATGGTAATTGTTAGAAATAATTCAATGAATTATATTAAAATCGAGTTAACCTTTGTCAAAGTTTGAATCCGCTTATCGTTCCTCGAAAAGACTGAGATCGTATTTTAATTATACTAAAACGACTGGAACATTCAAAACATAGAAATAGACAAAACGCTTGTTAACACTTATGTTAATTGACAAAGATAATTGTGATCGGTAGCAACATAGAAAACATATGTATCGTCTGAGTAAAAACGATTAAATGGTGTCACAATGTTGAAAGTTATAATGGTGGTGGTGGTTTCGGACGTGCTCAAGAACAGAATGCATTTTCTGGTTACTGGTATTATGCATTCAGCTGGTGTTTATGGGCAAAGTTGCGATTTTGAATTGATCGGTCGATAGATGTTCATCAAGCCTATTCGTGAAGGACGTGTTGGATTCAAGATTCTTGAGGCCTGTTGGGAGTTTGTTCCAGGTTTTTGGTCCAGTGATCGAAAAAGCTCGACAGACAGTTTCTGCTTTCCTGTGTTCAATGTGGAGTAGCATTATTTCCTGTGAATCGATTGTTTTTTTCACCTCGAGAATATATGAGCCATTAGCTGCCGGATGAATGTTTTTCTAGAAGATCTTTATAAATTCTGATCGACTCTTGGAGTGCCAGTTTGTTGTCGATATTGAGCCGCTGTAATTTTTCGAGGAGAGGACTTACGTAGTCTCGTTTTCTGTGGTTACCATCGCATGTTATTCTTGACGCAAAGTTTATACAACGTTGCACTTTCTCTCTTTGAGTTTTGGTGCATTTCCTCCGAATTGAAAGACAGTAGTTAATGTGAGAAAATACTAAAGCGTGGACAAACAGTAATCTTGATTTCAAATCCCTTTTTTTGCGTAGTTGAGGAACAATAGTGTCCCATTCAACTTGGAACACATGGTAAAGTTACATGGTGTTTGAAGGAAAGATCGGGAACAAACCATCCCAGATTTATAACTTTATTTTCAACAATACTGTCAGATTTGCCTATCCTGATAGAGAAATCCATTGGAACTGCTTTTCTTTTCGAGTTCGAGCCGAACAAGAGGCATTCTGTTTTTTTTTTTTCAGAATTGAGCTTGAGTCCATTTTTATCATACCAAGATTTCAAATTAGTTACGGCTGGCTTACCTTCGTCTTTCAATGCATTCAGATCTGACGGTTTTTGGGAAAGCAATATTTGAACATCATCGGCGTACATTTCCATTTTCGCTTGATTTTTTTTATATTTTACAATCGATGTTATTTACTAAACCCAGGAACAACAAAGGGCCAAGTATCGAACCTTGAGGGACCCCAAAGGCAACTGAGGCCGAGCTTGACATTGTTGCGTAATCGAGTTTTACTGATTGTTGCCGATTCATCAGATAACTTTCGAACCAAGTAGGGTCTATTCCGATGTTGCGAAGCTCGCCAAAAAGAATTGTATGGCTTACACTGTCGAATGCTTTTGATAAGTCTAGCAATACCAGCAAAGATGCCCCTCATCAAAGTTTTTGTACAGATCTTCAGTGATGCTCATAAGTGTGCCTTCTGCTGACAATTTTCGCCGATAAGCATACTGGCAGTCATTGAACAGCTTGTTTGATTCGAGGTACTCAATCAATTGGATAGATATTACCTTTTCTAGAATCTTGGATAGGACAGGCAGAGGAATAATTTTATGATTGTATGCTTCCAGATTTCTGGAAAAGTTTCACTTGCTATAAAGGTGTTCATAACTGTGCTGATATAAGGGAAGGTAACTATTAGGCTCTCTTTTAGATATTGAAGGCTAAACCATCTATTCCTGTAGAATTTGGGTTCCTCGAGGCAAAAACAGCTCGTTTTACTTCGTGTTGCGATACATGCTTTGGTTTCCATTTGACCTTTGCTTCAAGGTCGCTGTCTCTATCGAAAGCTTTTGGACTCCATGTATCTGTTGCGTCGCTCTGTAATCCATAATAAGCTTCCTGGGTTACCTCTTCAAAAACCTGCTTCCCAACTCCAGCGAAGTAGTTGTTGAACTTCTTTGAAGTTGCTTGAGTATTCAGATAAGTAGGCGAGGTGATTTTTTTGAAGGGAACAATTCTTTTAAGTCCATTTCACGTTTTTTTATATTGCTTTTGCACTGTTATAGTTCCTTGTGATGGTATTTAATTCTTGCCCTCCTCACTTCCCGTTTGACTCTTCTATTTTGAATTCGAAATAATTCTATAAGTGTAATTTCGTTTCAAAGTTTTTGTGTAATCCATTTAATCGGTATACTTTTCATTGTTTTAGTTTCCGTTGGCGCCACAGCGTTCAGACATGTGAGAAGATAGTCTGTGAGTAATTGGGCTTGCTCTGTGACGTTATTTGTGTTATGTATCGGTTTTATCAACTCGACGTCTTCTTTTGTCTTGTGAAGGTTACCTCTGAGGATAGTACGTGTAGGTTCTGTGACTGTAAACATTTCAAGAATTTGCCTATAGTATTCATTATCTATTTACATTGCATTCCTTTAATCAGAGTCAGCTAATTCATATTGCGTAGAGACATGAGGTATGGTGGTATTGTAATATGTGTGGTCTTAGCTTGGAGGACGGCTTATAGAACGCTCACATGTTACAGTGATAATAGCGCCACCCCATAGTCAAGAAAGGTGTGTAGACTTGTTGATATGTAATAGAAGGAATGTTATACAAAAGATAGCCGTGTTCAAGTACTGAAAAAGTGCCTGGCTGCTCATCCAAGAAATAGCTAACCCGTCTTTACTCTTAAGGTGCTGCCCTGTCCTGAGCCTGTGACCAAACGAGGCACGGAGTAGTGTAGTATTCTTGTGACAGCCTATCCTTGAATTAAAATTGAACTAATGTATTAGTGTTGTAACCAAGCCCCCCCCCCCCATCTGGCAGCTAGATGAACACTGCCTCCGGCTTGATATGTCGAGCAATTGATGATCTGTTACTGTAGACTTTGACTGAAGTCTCCATTCTGATATCACATCAGTAGGCGCTGCAACACTATTTTTGTGGCATTTGAGCCTACTTTGTACTAAATGCTTGAAACGTGAATTATGTACCTGTCTAATTCAAACAGTACTTAAAGATTTGTGGAACTTCTCATTTGAATTTTGAATAATTCAAGTTACAAACTCACCGTTTTTTAAATAAGTGAATCGGATTTGTACTTTGTTGAAATTGCACCTCGCTGAAGCATCTCATGATATTATTGGTGAAGATGTTCAATAAATAAATTATCCGTCCATACAGTAAAAGTTATGTATTTGAATAGTAAAGTCATTCATCAACACCTAAACGTTACGGTCTCGTACAGTTTTTGACCCCCTTAGATTCATTTAATGTTTTTTATTTAGCGTTAGGCTTCATGATATAGTTAAGAAAATAGATAGGGCTCTTCGGCGAGCCTAAACCGGCGTATTGTGTCTATTTCAAGTCAATCTTCTGTTCTCGTCCATCTCTCAAAATTCACTACATTTACATTATATAAAATGTTTACTACATTATATATATAATGTTTAATCAATCTACATTGTAACGCGTTTTTTGGCATGACAGCTGCTCTTTGACTGTTTCGAATACGTGGTATCTCCACCGCAAATCGTTGAGTTTCTTACTTAATCGTAAATGCTGCAACATTGTTGATGCTAAACTGATAACCGTGCTTTTTAAAATGTAAATTCATTTATTTCAAAACTTCCTACTGTTTATTTGTTTAGAGGCCATATTGGCAATTCAATGCTGTACATTTTATAGTAACGTAACGTATCAGACCGATAATCGTGGAACAAAATTTGATAATTGTTAATGTAGCCTTTAAGTTAAAAAAGTGCACTAGATTTCGCGCCATCGAAATTCTGTTTACAATTTAGATCGGCGAAATAGGGTCCATTTAATAACATGGCAGTCATTTAAAGCGTCAAAATAGTCTAATATAATTTCTGGGGCGTATTAACAATTACCGTCTGAAGAGATGCGCACGAATGACAAGCGTTTTGAATAAGAATATTGTGCCATTCTGCTTGTGTGAACACGTTCTAGTACGATTACTACTCAGCGCCAACTCTCCGAGCTGGTCAACTTTCATAGCACAGGATTGTTGGTATACAATAGTTTAACTTCTTATCAATATATCAATTTTGCTCATTTCCGAGATCGCTGAATGACTGGGATCAGCGATCGCATCCAATTGTTGAACTAGAACGCGTCTGCGTGGCAATTGACTGAATTCTTCTTGGTCGAGAAAATTAGGTTTCATATGATATTTTTCAATCATTTTTTCCTACAGAGCGCTTTCTGATAAAGTATCAACAGATTGCTCAACACTAACACTAACAGCAAAATAAAATGTCTCTGCGCACCTTTAAGCAAAATCAACCATCCTAGAAGTATGAGCATCAGTAAATGACCCATCTTATGCTAAGTGATTTATCGTGATAAATGTTATTTCGCATTCAAGAAATTACATTTCAAATATGTTTGCGCCTTGTGTTATAAAATGCTCCGGAGGGGTCAAAGATACACCGTTGACGAGTAGCTCATTATTCACTTTCATTCTTGTTGGAATTTCCTTTCCTAGTATTTTTGCTCCACTCGTGACACCGGATGTCGAGTAGGTTTGGCTTGCCAAAATGACAGTGCAGCACTGCCTGTCGCGATGGGCTCGTCTGCTGGTCATTGCTTGAACGACACAGCTCATCAGATCAAGTGTCAGGTGACTAGCATGCCTCTGCCGCAGTCATTGCCAGGTCTGACATCAGCCGGTAAACCACGCGCATTGACCAACCAAAGTGATGAGAAGCACACAAGAGACGTCCAAAACATTAGTCGACCTGTCACATGAACAGCTAAAGTACCTACCTCCCTCCTTCTTAGCAAACTTCTTACAATACACTCTTCTCTCTCTCGCTCTGCTCCCAAACTTTGTTTGCCAGCATCGCCGTCTTTTGATCTTTGCCGACCACACAGAATTGTTTTGTTTCGGTCTAACAGGGGTTGCCAAAATGAACTTGAGCAGTTTCGCTCTGCGGCCCCTCGTGCTTTTGTAAGACGATGAGTAATAGTTCGAACTTTGACTCTACATTTGCACTTATTAACTCAACAACAAGACCTTAGTAATACTCGTACTAAGTTGATTTTATGTTGCATAACACACTGATAAAAATTAGGTGAACTTAGTACTAACATGGATTCGGGATACACTGATATGCTCATGAAAATAAGGTAGGCTATGGTAAAACGTGTTCGTCCTAAACATTATTTAATCCTATTTTTTATTTGTTAGGTGTTGCTGGCTGTATTGCAGGCATTTCTGGTCGGCAAGTTGTCTGGCGAAGCTTTCAACATGACTCACACCGCCTTCACCGGTGATCTAATCAGCTTATCGCAGCCCGCTATCTGCAGTTTCACACAGTTGGGATAGTGTCATTGACGATTGTGTCGTTCGCCGTGCAATACACATAAGCAAGGCATACTTTGAACCCTATATAAATGATCTCTGTCAATTTCAATACCATGGAAATGAGCAGGACATAACGGATGATCCATAGAAACTGAACTTGTGTGGTCTTATCTGTTGGCAACGAGTAACGCCGAGAAGGCTGCTGTGGCTTGTGGGTACCCCCACCACAGCTGCCGTCCCCCAACTCTTGCTGGTCTCCATTGCTCCCGCCACCCCCTTTCGTATCCACACCCTCCCCGCTGCTTCCCTGAGGCACTACCCCAAACAGGAGAGGTATTGCTCTTCCCTCTCTGCAACCCAACCCCCCAATGCACCCCACTTCCCCAGCAATGCAACGCTACCAACCAGACATTCTGGCTACAGCAAGACACCGCCTCAGTTGAACTGCCAGCCAGCCTGCCACCTGTACAGCCGACTGCTGTTCAGGCCCTAAACGGGTTTTGCGCTGGCGATAGGGATGGGCACTCATTACTACATGCTTCATATCTGCACGTCATTCTGTAGTTCTGAAAATTTGATTAAAATGTTGTTTTTATCTAGGACTTGGAACATTTTGAACTTTGTTAACGATGCAAGATGGTATTTTATTTGTCAAATTAGCAAATTCTTACATTTGAATTGAACGACCATATGAAAAAAGGAACTCAAGGCCACATCAAAGTCGTCCTATCATTGAAGTTGTTGTCATCGCTCTGGTGGTAGCCTATTGCAACCAATGCAGTCATCTGTACACATCAGCAAGCGCTGGAGGAACGAGTTGGTCATGCCAAACTTTAGCACACTGAAGGAGGTAGCAAGGAGTGTTCCGGTTCCTGAGGAAACTCGATGGAAGTCGTGTTCTAACCAAACGTTCCCGGACCATTGTTCGATCGTTTGATGATAGCCACCAAAGATGCTATCATTGGCTCGTCGTCGTTGGTGTGGCCACAAAATGGTTGTGTAGCTGAAACCCAATGGTGTTATCGTTGGATACACCCCATCACCAACCTGTCTTATTCTTTTGCCGTGCGGTCTTCAATGCTGTACGGTTGAAAACCTGTAATGCAATAATGATACTGTTTAGGGCAAATCAACAACAAAGCATTCAGTGGCCCAACGTTGTTGGTGCGGTCACTACATGAATAAAGCACGACTTGCACTCCGTGTCGCCGTTCATGAACGTCAAAAGCCACCTCATTTTTTTACAAACCATTTGTGGATATTCCAGAGGGTAATTTAGTTACACCAGTTTCGGACCTCGATGACCGCTGTTTAACTGAGCTACCATGAATAAGTTACGAGTTACGTCACCCTATACACTCATCTTTATGAGATTATTATGAGTTGTGAAAGTAATATCCGTTGTTCCATCATATGCAAAAACTCCGACTTCTTTGCGGACATAAGTCCTTCCAGACAAGCTTGTGCACAGGGTCTCACAGCAAATTTTTCCTCTTCACTTCACGGTGTTATGTCAAAAAATCATCATGAACAGAAAACAATTTGCAGCCATTACTAGCTAACTCAGCTTTGCTTGTGCTTGTACTATTCCACCAATATGTTCTCCATCAGTATGGTATCATTGATATCTTTGGTGATAATCTAGCTCGAGCATATTTACCCCATGGTGGACTGTGCCATGCACAGCCATCACGCCTCTTCACACGAACTTCTGACGATCCAATCTTTTACTAGGGAGTGACATGCTGCACCACACACTAAATTAACGCGGTAATCGTATACCCGTTGCACTTATTCCGCTCGTGATGATACCACCAGGTCAGGTAACCTGAATAAAACATGCATTCATAAGTCTCTGACTTGGATTGATTACTTTTATGAATGTTGGTAAATACACAGTCTAAAATTTTTAAAATGAACTTGTAGACACTTGTTCTATACAATATTGTATCCACCTTGCAACTATCCGGTCTCCTCATAACTTTAGCTACCTTGCAACAATTCGGTCTATTCATTGCTGTACTAATTGTGAAACTATCAGGCCTATTTAATACGTTAGCTATCTTGTAATTCTCCTGTCTATTCATTACTGTCTTAACCTTGTAATTCTCCTGTCTATTCATTACTGTCTTAACCTTGCAACTCTCCTGACTATTCATTACTGTATTAACCTTGCAACTCTCCTGTCTATTCATTACTGTATTAACCTTGCAACTCTCCTGACTATTCATTACTGTATTAACCTTGCAACTCTCCTGTCTATTCATTATTGTATCAACCTTGCAACTCTCCTGTCTATTC
>SDVV010026268.1:0-12287 GCA_016164225.1 Gammarus roeselii | reverse complement strand
GCTCTGATGTGCTTTCCCGCCCTTGGCATCCCGCTGTCGGGATGGTCGAGGGTGGGGGGGGCCCGGCCATTATGACGCGGCGGGGGTAAACCAGTGAAAACTGTCGGGCCCTGCTGCTGACGACGGTTCCTCGGTGCATTCGGAACCCAGAGTGTAAGTTGAGGGGCTACCGGCCGGACCCTTTAGCACAAAAGGGCTAAGTTGTGTGAGTGTGAACGTGTGAGGTGCGCCTTGCCGTCGGCCACCCCCCTTTCTGGGGGATGCGGCCTAGTGTCTGTATCTGTGTCTGTAAGTTGTTCTCCTGTAGGGAGAATGGCAGACACATTTTTCATATGACTGTAGAGAGAACTTCATGAAAAATGTTGGTTATGTGTTTGTTGGAGGGTTGTTGAACAGGCTCCTAGTCTTGAAATAGTATTGAAGCAAGAGCGTCTTGCCATAGAAGAAGCAAAAAGTACCGGTTGCTGGGCAGAAAGTGACAGTTGCAAAAAGCACGGCGTTGTTCAAGGTTATCGAAAGAGGTTCGAGATTCGTTTGGGAATCTCTAATGCTACAATTGGAAACCATTCGAGAAATCTCGGTTGCATTGCAAATAACGGGTCAGACAAGCAGCCGTCAAGAAAATATAACTTGATATCCATTACTTTAATGTCACTGTAACAACTGCTACGTCAAAATGGTAACTGTAAATATGTATTGAGTAAAGGCAACTATCACATTAGACAATAACATCAACCCAAACAGGTTTCTGAATCTGCTAAAAACATAGGGGCACTGGAATTTGCCCCTATCGTAAAATGTAATGAGGTGATGCTGCATGCTGCTTCAAACCATTGGACATGATCCACACACAGCAATTTCTGACCTTTGTGCACCTGTGAGGGGATGGATTCCTTTACTAGGATAATAAGGACATGAGTGCTTGGATATGCTAGCAAAGAAGGTTTGAGATCGATCATTTCCAATACTTCTACAGAATTCCAAGGCGGGATAAAATAAATTAGAGTCACCAGGCTTTCTAGTGCGCTGGAGCCGCTGTTTTTCTGGTGACAAACATCAAAACAGTAGTAAGAAGTGCTGCATCAAGTCATCGTCTGTCTTCGGTTTGCTTAGGCTCACGGCATGCTCAAGTCACTATAATTGTAGGGAGGGTCGATGAAGCCTTTTATCCAAAGTACATTAGGGACACAGATCCTCGGGACGGAGGAATCTATCGGCAGGTAAGATGCAGTTTGATTAATTCACAACAATTAGATATCAAGTAAGCGACTACTTTCCCGAAGGTATCCAAGAAGGGGTTCCACACTGAATTGCTTCTGCGAAAATTCGAGAACTAGAACAAGCACGCGACTAAGTCTTGTCAATTAAGTAGTTTGCAGAGAGCATGACGTCGGAAATGAGCGGAACGGGACACCGGAAGCAGTAGCTAGGCCGTGACATCGGAAGCAGTAGCTGGGCCGTGACATTGGAAGCAGTAGCTGGGCCGTGACATTGGAAGCAGTAGCTGGGCCGTGACATCGGAAGCAGTAGCTGGGCCGTGACATCGGAAACAGTAGCTGGGCCGTGACATCGTAAGCAGTAGCTGGGCCGTGACATCGGAAGCAGTAGCTGGGCAGTGACATCGGAAGCAGTAGCTGGGCAGTGACATCGGAAGCAGTAGCTGGGCCGTGACATTGGCAGCAGTAGCTGGGCCGTGACATTGGCAGCAGTAGCTGGGCCGTGACATTGGAAGCAGTAGCTGGGCCGTGACATCGGGAGCAGTAGCTGGGCCGTCATCGGAAGCAGTAGCTGGGCCGTGTCATCGGAAGCAGTAGCTGGGCCGTGACATCGGAAGCAGTAGCTGGGCCGTGACATCGGAAGCAAAAGCTGGGCCGTGACATCGGAAGCAGTAGCTGGGCCGTGACATCGGAAGCAGTAGCTGGGCCGTGACATCGTATGCAGTAGCTGGGCCGTGACATCAGAAGCGGTAGCTATGCCGCTTCAGTTATATTTACAACCATCTTGGCGGCGTATTTACCACGCTGTAGGCGGGATATCCGCGAGTGCATAAGTGGCACACACGTGACATTAGAGACGGCACAACCAAGATACAGGGGCGACACATGGAGGACTATGGCCGTTGTTCGAAAAACCTATAGTAAGGTAAAAGCCATTTTGTTTCAGCACACTAGTGTTAACCCTGACATGACCACTTGGAGTCGGTACAGCTCTTCGCGAGGTGAACCCGATGCGTCGTCTTAGCATGTGAACCAATTATTACCTACACAACAAAAGTACTGTCATCGTGGGCTGCCTTTATGCGGTGGTAAACGCCCACCACAGGCGCCCAGTTCCAAAAGAAGAACGAGACGAGGTGGGGATGGAGGAACGCAGCTCCGAAAGAGTTCCCGAGATGAGGGGTTGGAGAAAGACTGTCGTAGTGGGTTCCTCAAGTTCAAGAGGAGGTGGTTTGGAGAGTCCTTGTAGTGGGTATCCCAGCTGCCACTGCTGCAAAGCTAGTCAGTGGATGGATAAATTAATCAGTTGCTCGCCTCATGGCCTCAGGGCAGGAGTGGCGCGCTCTAGTTTGTACCAAGATATCTTTTTCGGGTCTGAAGCAGAAACAGTTGCGTGATGATGCAGGGTGGCTTTCTGAGCAGTTCGTTTATTTAGGTCAAACCCAGTTAAACAGCTAAAAAACAGAGTTGCATAACTGCATTCATGTTCTTGAAGAAATAAAATTGAACAGCTGGTGTAGTTTTGCAACTTTGCTTCTCGGCCCTTCAGTTGGGCATGTGCAACTTCACCACAGCAGAAACATTAACCATCTTTTGTTCGACAAGCATCACATCCAAGACCAAACTTTCGGGAGTTTTAGTAGCGGCTTATATTAGGAATGGATTATTGAACCAAGCATTGCGTGTAGCCAATGTGAATATTGGAGAGGGCAGAGAACAGTTTGGAGGTGAAAGATGTAGCAGTGTGGTTGAGAACTATGTCGCGTTGTCGTTTCAATCTGCATATTTTGGCAACTTCTTGCTCAATAAGTTTAGCGAGGAGGTGGTCGGCATTGAAGTGATTTGGTTTGTTTCTGTGTCGGTGGTAAATTGTCCCTTCAAATGTGTTCTCAAACTGTTACAGGGATATTTTCAAGTTGTTTAAAGTTTTGTGTATTCTTGCTTTATTCCTCGCTCTATACCTCCACAAGGAGGAAGTCATTACAGTTCAGCTCAAGGCGGCCGAGTGGCTTTAATTATTTTAATTTCAGCCAGGTTCTCACCCCAAAACTGCCTTGCTGGTGTAAAACTGTATGTTTTTTTTCTGACAGATCGTCAAAAAGAATCGGTTTTTAGGAGGGCCGATCAAGAGGTTATCTGTGAGTGTCATGCACTGCATTTATGTCACAGTCTTGGGTGACTGCTGTTGACCAAGCACTCCTCTACCAGGCAGCCTGCTGTGAAGTAGATTTACGGCAGATATTTGGATGCAACTACCAGGTGGTAGCATCAAATGAATGCCTCCACCAGATGTTGGTGTCGATACAGTGTTTACTTGCGGGGTCGTAATTGAGAAAAGGGATCCACAAGAGAAAGTAGGATTGTCAACATTTTCTGGTCCTGTTCAGAAGGCAACAGTTTCTACAGTCCCCCTCCAGCAAGCCAACGCCCACCACGAAGCGCTAACAGCAAGTATTTATGACTCTCATAGCGAACAACATTTGTGAGCTACCAGAGGTTTGTTTCCCGTTAAAGCAGTATTCTGACGGTCAAGTAGGACCTGCCCACTGTTCTCCTAACAACAGGTTTGCTGAAGGTTGTCTCACCCCCCAGGCAACCACATTGCACAGGTATGATGCAGTCAAATTCGTTACAGCGTTATCAGATTGGCTAAGCTTGGTCACCTTGACAGTTGTTGATTGAAAAAAAATGAAATGGAAGAAAAATTAAAATGGGGAGAAGTAAGATAAAAAGTAAAAAAAAAAGTGTGCAAGCACCAAAGACGATTAAATAAGGGACAGTAGGTAGAAAAAAAATAAATGGTCAAAATGAGAGGCGTTATACGTTTATGTAGTTGGGACAAAAGGAAAAAGGAAATTAGGGTAGACAGGGTAAAAGTATAACCACAAAAAGGGACAATGAGAGAGAGTGAAGACGTGAGGAGTGTGAAAGGGAATTGGTGTGTTCAAACACCCGGTTGGGTCGAGACTCCGCTCGATTCATTACACAAAAAGAGAGACTGGTGTTGTGATGCTCCTTCAGAACCTAGTTCTGCTCATTACTGGAATGCCTTCGATGTCGATTACAGTACTGCAGAGATAACCAAATATTTCACTCAACGAGTCTTTGAGTGAGACAGAACTTGATGGTAGTGACGTGACCATTGAACTTCCACACCTTATCAATATCTATGAGTAAATGAAAAATGAAAGAAGAAAAATCAGAGTGATCGACTAATCGTATCGTGGTAAAGGTAGTCAACAGAACCCTTACTACAGACCCAAACCTGCAGTGTAACAAAAAATATGATCTAAACAAATCTGTTGATGACTCTGCAGGCGCGGGTCGAACCCCGTGTTTATACAATAAATAATTAATTACTTTCATTGAGTGTAATAAATCCGTCCTCTTTCGCTCCCTTCCTTGAGCACCACTGGCCTTTTCGCCGTATAACAACTTTTCTCTTGACTTCCTTTTGTATACAGACAGACTAGAGGCCAAATACCCCAGAGAGAGAGAGGGCAGGAGGGGGGAGGCTCGCCTCACACTCCTCTCATGCACTCACGCAAAACCAATATAGCCGTTTAGCACTAGAGGGAAGAGGAAAAGACAGTAGAAGTGAAGGAAATGGAAATGGTGGAAAAGGTGCAAGGTGGAAGCGACAAAAACAGGGAAAGCCCCTAGCGTGAACGGCGTTGCAACTGAGTGCCAGAAGAAGGGTGCCGATTAAGTGACGCCGTGCATGCATGTTCCTCTATATAAAGCAAAAGAGATAAAAATGAACGCTGCATCCAGAGAGGTATCAGTTTGTTATGTGTTGTCGGTAAGTTGTACAAGAGAGTGCTAATAAAAAGTATTGAAGACGGTACGGATGGTGCGAATGCCGAGGAAAAATGTGGCTTCAGGAGTGGTTGAGGGTGTGCCGATCAGGTTTTTTGCATTGAGACAAATCTGTAAGGGGTACCTTGCAGAGGGAAGGACGTGTTCTGGGTCTTCATTGATCTGGAAAAGGCCTACGATAGGGACGACAGAGAGGTGCTGTGGGTTCGCTGCGTTTGTATGAAGTGGGCGGAAATTTGTTGAAAGCGGTTCCCAGTTTCCATATTGGCAGCAGAGCATGTGTCAGAGTGGGGAGCAAGGCGAGTGTTTTGTTCCCAGTGAAAAATGAACTGAGACAAGGTTCTAGGCAGTTGAAGCTAGTTTTTTTCTTGCTGACAGCAATTTGAAATAAATATTCATGTGGGTGCAGAAGTTTCATTAGAAAATGTTAGCTACTCAGCTGCGTAGAAAGTCGATGGTTAGAAATCTTTTCTACAATACGTGCCTGTAATTTGGAGATGTGTTACTCCACCTCTTCAGTTGTGATGACACATTTTCATAAATAGTTGCCAGAAATTACTCTAACTACAAGATCTTCAACACTGTCAAGATAGTCATTCGTAAGGTGGCGAATAGGTAGCAATAAATTCCGGGGTTAGCCTCCTTGAAACAAACGATGCTCAAAAGAAGGTACCCCATCGGTATGATTTTGAATCGCGAAGATTGACATATAATTAGTATAGTAGTAGGTCTGGGACGAGCTGAAGAGTCCACATTAGCTTTTTTTTTAATCATCACAGCGATGTTATCTTAAAAAAAACAAGCCGTAGTCAGGTATCGAACCCGCGGTCGCTGGTATGCGAGAGCAGCACGCTGTGCACTGATCCATCCAACACAACAAAATTTGTGATTTATGTATACAGTGATAACAGAAGAACGTGTTAGTCTAGCCTAAACAGTACAATGTGCATGGAATCTTGAATCACATCTGTTATGTTGGATGGCCCAGTGCACAGCGTGCTGGTCTCACATACCGGCGACCGCGGGTTCGATTCTGGCTACGAATCATGGGTTTTCCCGATGATGACATCGCTGTGATAATTTAAATAAGTCTCCCAACAAAATTGTTGGTGTATTCTCTCAGCACACTCTAACAATACTTCAAAATCGGATTTGCCACGACTAGCCCAGCCCAGATGTGGTGCCCATCATTCATGGGCTGCCAGCCGCTGAAGGCTCCAAGAGGTTGTTGCCACCTTCGGAGGCAACAATCCTCCCGCCATATTGGACGTCAAAGCCCATCAAATTGCCCACCTCTCATCCTCATTGTGTCAAATTCGGCTTCAAAACCTGTATATGTATGCTTCTTTTTTCACCTACTCAGCATCACGGTCTCCCATGTTCTCGAGATATGTTGTTAAGGTCTATTAAAAGACTATTGTGGACTTGACACCCTCATTTGAGGGTTTCAAGAACTGCCAATTGTTGCCCGTTGTTGTTGTTGTTCAACCTACGATGTCCTTAACGGTGGAAGCCAAGCTCGACCACGACAACTAACCAGCCTGAAAGAAGACCTCCAAGATTTGCGTGTCCCTCAGGAAGCCCACCGCCGGGAACGGCTGCTCCCAGAGGTAATCACCGATCTAACGCCGCCTGTCCACCCGATGATGGTGGGTCGTGGGGCAATGATGAATTTGATGGATGGCATCATCTGGTGAAACCCCGCACATTTGGCAGGTGTCGGATCGTGCCTCATCCAGTCTGTGGCGGTAGGGCTGCAGTTATGGGTAGTGCCCGGAGAGCAGCCTCGCCAGGTGTAATCTACCTGCTCCGGAGAGCAGCAGTTCAGCCTTGTGGACAAGAGGCGATGAGTCTAGGAGGACACTGATGGAAGTCCTGTTCAAATCTGAAATGGCTACCTGCGGGCAGTATGTGTGGAGTTTCTTCTTTACCGACTGACCCGTGTATTGCTGGAAGTGGTTGCGGATAGATGTCATTCGGTTTGTGTATCGGAGAGATGACGTTAGACTTCTCAAATAGCGGACAAAGTTCTATGGTGAGCTCATAGCACGGATAGCCGAAATCAGAGTTGGAAGAAAGAAAATGGGCACCTCTCCACAGCAATTGTTGAAGCGCCTTCACCACATGTGATGCAAGTGCTCGATGGGTGTGCTGCTGGTGCAACCTATGACTAAGCGCAGCGAAGTGTTTATCACTCGCCTTCGACTGTTCGAAGGAGTGCCAGTGAAAGCTCTGAGAGCGCCCAGCTTCCCTCGAACACCGCCAATGACTCCTCCGCATGACGGCCGAGTGTAATCATGGAATGAAGGGTTACCACATCCAGGGCACCGCCCAGAACCACCTAAAGGTGATCTAGGATCTCTCTGTTACAGGGCGTCAGGAGAGCAATTGTAGACATCTTAGCTGTGGATATATGGAGGCGGATGTTGAACACCGGCAACTCCACTTTAGGCAGGTACTGCTGCAGCTGTTGTCTGAGGTCGGATAGTGAGGGTGCTCGGATTAGATTTGAGTGACGAGGCTTTATACCGCGCTGGAGCCACCGTCCTTCTGGCGCCGAATGTCAAACCATCAAACAGTGCTGCATCAAGTTGGTCTTTATTTATCTTCTTTTAATGTTTGAGTTAGGTTTATTACTGCGCAAAGTCAAAGTCATCTGCGCGGCGAACGTCTATGGTACGAACGAGTGCGACATGAGATACAGGAATTCCAAAGGTGCTGAGACCATATGATCCCAGCACTCCTCGGGTGGCAGTAAAGAGGATTGACACACTACCTACCCAGCTTCAGAGCCCCAAGGATTCGCAGTAGTCTTTAAGGTGTCTGACTACGGGTTCCAACACCTGCTGAGGGGGAAGATGAAGAAGAAACAAAAAAGGTGGATCCCATTCATGAGATTTACACTTGGTGTAGGAAATTTTACGCATGAGTACAGCAAGAATGGAAAAAAGAAGAAGGGATAGTTGTAGAAAAAATTGCATGAAAGAGCGCAACTTGGCTGTTATTTGCCACCCGAAAGGAGAATGGTTAGAACCAGTACGTGTATGTGTGCGTATGCGTGCTTGTATGTATGTGAGATTGTTTGTGTGTAACAATTGTTTGGAGTCATTAAGGAGACTGAGACTAGTTTGAGGAAATTGAGGAAAATGCAAATGAGGTAAATAAAATGAAGCAAATCAGGACGGGAAAAAAATGAGAGATTGCCCTGAAGGGCGAAGAAGTGGGAAGCCAAAAAAGGAAATAAGGGTGTTCACCCCCCCGGTTGGGCCGTGACATCAAGAACCTAACAGATGCCCAAGGGGGGAGGGGGCTTGGAGTATATTGTCAGGTCACCTAAATAGAGGCAATCGAGATGTAGCTTGGAGGTGTGAACCGACTAAGAAGTGAGGGAGGCAAACTAGAGCATTTTGGGGCACAATTTGGCAAAAGGCGGATAAGGGATGAGTTTGTTTTCGTTACAGACTCACTCAATTTTTTTTATTACAATACTGACATTTCAGTTGCCCATAAGTACACGAAAATAAAGCATTAGCCAACATGGAAAACAGTATTGCAGCTGCTGGCTTCATTGCGCGCCGCCTACAGCAGCGCCATCACTCCTACCTGAGCGCGACGATACAACGGCTGAGCACGAGCAGCGAACTGTTGATGCTGCCCGCCTCTTTGAGCCGGTCGCCGGTGCCTTGCGTCTTGCCAACGCGCTCAGCACCCGCCAGATCACACACAGAGAACCTGCCGAGAGTGTGACAACCGAGATATTAGCTTCCACAGTAGCTACGTAGTGTTTATGGTAAACAGCAGCTGTGTTCATATCGAATTTTGTAATATAAAGTATACGCCTTCATGTACTTTTTGTCAATGAAATAAATATTCCATGGCATACCAATATGTGTGTTCTAAAATCAAACATTCATCGCGGCCCAACCCTCCGGCTAAGTGAGGCATACCAACAAATGAACAAAGATTATTTAGCTATAGCTTTCAAGTATACTCCATTGTTAGACATCAGCTAACCATCTACTCTAGACACAAGAATTAAAACAAGATATTTTGATTGAAAAAAGGATGAAGGTTGCAAAAAAACATCTCGTTTCATCACACTATGTTTAAAACAGTAGAGCTTTCAAGCGTAACCCCTGACACTCATCATCAGTACCATCTGAAAATAAGGAATGGATAGACAAAGGTGAGGGCATATTGATCCAAACAAGTCAAAATTAGGCCATAACAAATTAATACCTAAAGAACACCGAGCAATTAAAACTGCACATATTTTAGTTTTGCGGTTTGGACACAACCCGGTTCGATTTGATTTGGGCCTCATTTCACAAGGTTGGAATAATTCTACCACATGCTGCTTTCAGCAATAAGGTTTTGCCAAAGGAGACTTAAAATGGCTCTAGGAACTTGACCTGGCAATAGAAACTAGAAGGAGCCAAAGTGTAACGGAAATAGATATTACTGCAAAACGAGAACAAGTAAAACTAAAACCAGCAAGCCGAGTCCCGGGCCCTAGCCCGCTCAGAGTCTCTTAACGAGTTGATCAACAACACCATGCATTCTGCCTTTAGCAACATCACCTCCAGTGAAACGCATCTGTTCATCAGTATGATTCGAAAATGAGCAAGGGGGTCAATCGAAGAGCACACGAATGTTGTTGCATCAATCTGCTACAAAAAAATCGTTACTACATAGCATTGAAGTTTAAGGAATCTTAAATAGATAACAAACTATACAGCATAAATAAGATTATCTTCAGATGGGAATTTGTAACTTAATATATCGGTCTATCTTTGTGTTTAAATAATTTGAAATCAGTGAAGTCATTCCAAAGTAGCCATAATAAAATAGCCTGCAGTAAAACAAAAAACTTCACAATTCCATAAGCCATAAGAAGTTAATGGACGCACCTTTTGCCTAAAAAATCCTTCTTATACTTACTGAGACACTTGTTCCTTCACTGTAAAGTGGCTCACAGCGTGTCATCAGCATTTGCATGCTGCTGACTAATTTGTTAGCCAGATCCCGGCTCTGAGTTGTGTTCGAGTAGAGGTGTTCCCACAGTGAGGGAATCCACAAATGCGAGGTTGACCAGGAACACAGGCGAGGCACTTGTTTAATCCACTTTTGAACCTCAATTTGTTTGCATTGGCCAACAGTTGCGGCACACGTTTGATCTTACGTATCTCAATGTGATAATTGAAATGCTCGGCAGGTGAAAGGCAAGTGCAGCGGTTAGCATCCTATTGCTGCCTGTCAGTGTGGCCCTTTGAGCCCATTCAGCCAATACTCACCTGATTCCCCATTGTCACTTTAGTTACATTGCCTACCGAGTAGCCATCCAGACTCTTTTCACATGTTCATGACCATGAATTTGTCAAACCAAATTTAGGTTGAATATAAAACATCATGTCTTTCAATTTGTCATGATAATTAATTTTCTCTACCCCCTTAATAATTGAGGTGAAACTTATTTGAACTGCTCCAAGTCTTCCAAGATCAATCTGTTAATGTGGGATCCAGCAAGGAGAACAAGTATTTTATAACTGGTAGGATTAGTTGCTTCCAACAAGTCAACATTGTTCTTACACATTTTGATTGAGAGGTTCTCATGGCATAAGAACAAAGTCTCCCTACAATGTCCTAGACCTATGCAATTCGTTCAGGCAAAAAAGCATTGTTCTTTGAACGCCAAAAGCATTGTTCCGCATTTCTACGCCAAAATCACGCAGGCTTTCTATTATATCAATGGCTGCGTTATTGCTTGAATAACATAGAGATACAATTTTTAGGTCAATATTTATTCACGCTGTAGTTATTAAAATTTTGATGCATTGCATTTCAGTTGTTTTCACAGGCCGCCTACAGATCTACTTTTGCTCACGTGAGCATTTCCACATCTCCTGTATCCTTCACCGTGCTACAACTTTTGATGTTGTCTGTTAAGCAGGAGACCGGTGAATATGGACAGAGTTTGCCGAGATCATTAGTCATTTCATTGAAAAACCAAGCACAGTGCCTTCAGTCACCCCACTAAAGGTATCCGCTGGTACAGAGTTTTCCCCATTGGTCACCACACACAGGGTTTTGCATTGATTTTTTTTGTCATCAATTCGTTCAACATTTTCTTGGATTCCAGTGTTATGTGGTTTTGATAACAATACTGTGATCTACTATGGCAAAGGCTTTGTCAAAACCCACATTTGATCCATCACACAATTGCTTGGAAATTTTTTTCATCATAAAGATGCAGACACAAGCCGAATGTCCAAGAAAGGAAGGTGACCGACAGCACGGCGCGTCTTAGACTCCTCTCATACACTCACACGTACGCCAAGTTAGTCCTTGGGCGCTAATCGGTCCGGCCGGGAGACCCCGCAACATACTTCGGGTAAGGAAGGAGGTCCGAGATCAATGTCAGCGGCAGGACCCGACAGTGTAACAGATTGACTATTGCTGCCTCATAGTAACCGGGCCCTTCTCAGCCATGCTATCTCGTTTCTCAAAGAGACGCTTAGGGCAGGAAAGCACATCAGGGCAGCGTCAAAACTTGTCTATTCACAACCATTCTCTACTGACGCCTATCCTCATGTACGCTCTCCCGCTACCTCCACACTCATGTCTTTCCTTCCCAACGTCTGTTTCACGGCATCAATGCACCCAAACTTAGGTCTACATCTAGGCCTTTGTTCACTCTTCCCCGCTTCCATTGTTGTTTACACAAGTCTCCCATCATCCATCCTCACCATGTGCCCAAACCATTGCAGAATATAGGCTGGATCAACGTGCTCCTCTTACCTTTGAAACCATGTTGCTTCGAGTGGAACCATTCATATTTCTCAATACCACAAGTGATTAAACGGAATTAGTCTGCAATTTGATGTGCCTGCTTGAGACATGGAGGAGATGAAAACATGTGTCATAGCTTGTGGGAAATCAGATGTGTTCAAAGGCTTCAGCCACATTATTTGTAGTGGTCTTGATAGTGCCCATTTGCAATGTCCCAACAAAATAGCTATGAAGTCGTCGACAAAAAAATTCTAGGCAGTCAAGATTTGGAGGATTTGCTGGTAATTCCCACTCAATACATCACTCAGTCTAGTTTTCATCTACCAGTTGACCGGATTGATCAATGAAGGGAACAATTTTAGTTAGCTGGAAATTTTTGTTGATAAAGCAAAAAAGACTCAACACGTACATACATACATACATACATTACATACATATACATATACACACACACATATATAT
>SDVV010026267.1:0-12287 GCA_016164225.1 Gammarus roeselii | reverse complement strand
GTCCTGTCTCAGCCTTCACTGTTTATCAGCAGGTGCTTCAGTCCTGTCTCAGCCTTCACTGTTTATCAGCAGGTGCTTCAGTCCTGTCTCAGCCTTCACTGTTTATCAGCAGGTGCCTTCTTGTTTCCAGTCCTGTCTCAGCCTTCACTGTTTATCAGCAGGTGCCTTCTTGTTTCCAGTCCTGTCTCAGCCTTCACTGTTTATCAGCAGGTGCCTTCTGTTTCCAGTCCTGTCTCAGCCTTCACTGTTTATCAGCAGGTGCTTTCTTGTTTCCAGTCCTGTCTCAGCCTTCACTGTTCATCAGCATGTGCCTTCTTGTTTCCAGTCCTGTCTAAGCCTTCACTGTTTATCAGCAGGTGCCTTCTTGTTTCCTAAGACCCTATTCGATACATACAATACCATAAGTCGTTATTGGAACAAATATTATTGTTAGACTGGAATTTTGTTCACATTCACGTTGTATTTTTTTCTGAAAGTGCTGGATGCCCGACTGGGAGACTGAAGTATTTGGTTTGTATCCTGAATAGCATTGTGTCGAGGCTTGTTGGGATCTTGTATGAGTCTGCTGGCAGCCATTTGGTTGAAATGTGAAGGCCTTGTCAATGAACCCGAGCAATGAGTGAGGGGGCGGGGGTGCGCTGCCAGTTGAAGCGCTATCAAAGGTCGTGTCAATAAATGAATCGTTTCAAGTGGAAGGCCACAATTAAGATAAATTGATTCCTGCTGCATGATTTGATGGCAGAATAAGGCCAGATAATAGACACCTGGTTAATGAGTTCTCAACGAGGGACTTTGATTGGAAGTCAGCGTAGGGCCCTGTTTCCTCCACAGGAGGACGCGTTTGAGAAGTTCACATAATGTTACTCAATATTCAGATAATTAGATATGATCTTACGATATTGTACATTATCGGAATAATGATATACCAACAATTTCTGCATCACGAACAATTCTAGATTGAGCTATTTCGATTACTGATAAAATTTCAGGATGAGATATAATTAATCGTAATTTATTTGCTGGAAGTAGATCACCCTCACTTTCAACGGGATCATATAGAATAGGAGCAGGAACAGCAATTCAATGAATTCTTAGATATTTGCCATCAAATTTTACATAGGTCATTCAGGGAGGCTTTTCCAACGTGAATTTTTCGATGTAATCCAGGGATTTATTTCCGACGGAATTCAGGGAGGTATTTCCAGCGTATTATTTCCGACGTAATTCAGGAATGTATTTCCGTTACAATTTAAGGCATTATTTCCGACGCATGTAAAAAATACATGAAAAATCGTCCTGCGTAAGCAAATATATTAATTTGCATATTCTACGACATTGTCTACTAATAAGTCAAATTTAGGTGTCACCACTACTGCGTGAAGGCCTGTTGTATTAAAACCTATGATGAAAGACACACAGCACTGCTTGTCTATGAAAAAAATACCTAAGTTTAAAAGCGTACATGCCTTAATGAATAAAAAATATTCTGCAATGTCATATCGAACCTAAAACATTTATCTCATTATCCAGATTGCATATTTTCGTCACTTTTCAACTCATGTTACCGACTGGACTGTTTGGCAGAGAGCCGCAAAAACGAATTTTGAAGGCTGCCATTATTCATGTTCAATTTCAATGCCGATTGACACTGAATGCTGTACCGTGTCGGGCATGAACAAAATATTTTGTCATTTTTGGGATGTTTTGGTTAAAGGATTACTACTAAAATGTGATGATCTCATACATATTAGTTGCTGTATTATTTTGCTTGAAAGAACCTAAATACACATTGACCATGAAGATGAGGGTCATTATCTGCTCAGAAACATATATGCATGACAAAGCAATCTCAACTATAACAACTCGTTGTTGGTGCTGCTGGAAGGCAACTCGTTGTTGGTGCTCCTGGAAGGCACTTCGTTGTTGGTGCTCCTGGAAGCCAACTCGTTGTTGGTGCTCCTAGAAGGCAACTCGTTGTTTGTGCTCCTGGAAGGCAACTCGTTGTTGGTGCTCCAGGAAGCCAACTCGTTGTTGGTGCTCCTAGAAGGCAACTCATTGTTGGTGCTCCTAGAAGGCAACTCGTTGTTGGTGCTCCTGGAAGCCAACTCGCTGTTGGTGCTCCTGGAAGCCAACTCGTTGTTGGTGCTCTTAGAAGGCAACTCGTTGTTTGTGCTCCTGGAAGATAACTCGTTTTTGGTGCTTCTAGAAGGCAACTCTTTGTTGGTGCTCCTGGAAGGCAACTCGTTGTTGGTGCTCCTAGAAGGCAACTCGTTTTTGGTGCTCCTGGAAGGCAACTCGTTGTTTGTGCTCCTGGAAGGAAACTCGTTGTTGGTGCTCCTGGAAGGAAACTCGTTGTTGGTGCTCCTGGAAAGAAACTCGGTTGTTGGTGCTCCTTGAAGGCAACTCGTTGTTTGTGCTCCTGGAAGGAAACTCGTTGTTGGTGCTCCTAGAAAGTAACTCGTTGTTGGTGCTCCTGGAAGGAAACTCGTTGTTGGTGCTCCTGGAGAGAAACTCGTTGTTGGTGCTCATTGAAGGCAACTCGTTGTTTGTGCTCCTGGAAGGAAACCCGTTGTTGGTGCTCCTGGAAGGAAACTCGTTGTTTGTGCTCCTGGAAAGAAACTCGTTGTTGGTGCTCCTAGAAGGCAACTCGTTGTTGGTGCTCCTAGAAGGCAACTCGTTGTTTGTGTTCCTGGAAGGCAACTCGTTGTTGGTGCTCCTAGAAAGCAACTCGTTGTTGGTGCTCCTAGAAAGCAACTCGTTGTTGGTGCTTGGAAGGAAACTCGTTGTCGGTGCTCCTGGCAAGAAAATCGTTGTTGGTGCTCCTTGAAGGCAACTCGTTGTTTGTGCTCCTGGAAGGAAACTCGTTGTTGGTGCTCCTGGAAGACAACTCATTGTTTGTGCTCCTGGAAGGCAACTCGTTGTTGGTGCTCCTAGAAGGCAACTCGTTGTAGGTGCTCCTGGAAGGCAGCTCGTTGTTGGTGCTCCTGGAAGTAAAACAAAATCATTCTGATTTAAAGTGTAATTTTCATATGGAACAACTGAGATCGTCCCCAACTGTTTTCTTCATCAATCCTTGCATGGCCGAGCAGTCGAGGACACGCAACGAATTCAGTCCAGTGCTTTCGTATTCATAGAGTTTTAATGGAGAGCTAGGAGTCCCATTCTGTGGTATTGTACTACTGCTCCTCGCACCATCGGCCATCCCAATTGTAAACTCTCCAGACCGCAAGACGATGACGAGTAAGCTCAAGATACTCGTCATCGTCTTGCGGTATAAGTTCAGTCAAGCATGCCGCACAGTAGGACGTTGGCAATTAGTTTACTTGTCAGCTGATATTAAGGAGATATTAGACAATTTTTCACGAGTGCTGTCCCGGCTTGGTGCTCACTTGCGTACTGTGTTCGGTTAGGCCTTATGCCGGGTGCATTTTTTCAGTTTGACAGTTTTTTTTCTATAAATGTTGAACGAATACAACACATAAGATAGCATAAAACATTTTGTATGGACACTACATGTCAATGTGGTTTACCTATGCTTAATCGGTAATTGCTAATGTGTCACTTTCTCCTAGGTACAGGGTAAATGCAAAAGTGTTATACTTTCTCCCAACTATACGGTAATTGCTGAAATGTTTCATTTTCTCCCTAGTATAGGGTAGTTGCCCAAATTTTTCATTTTCTCCCTACTATAGGGTAGTTGATTAAATGTTTTTCTTTTCCCCAACTATAGGGTAATTGCTAAAATGTTTCAATTTCTCCCATGTATATGGTAATTGCTTAAATATGATTTTCTCCCAAGCATAGGGTAATTGCTAAAGTGTTTCACTTTCTTCCATGCGTGGTTTAATTTCAAAAGGGTTTAATTTTCTGCCAAGTATAGGGTACTTGCTAAAGTGTTCCACTTTCTTCCATGTGTGGTTTAATTTCAAAAGTGTTTAATTTTCTGCCATGTATAGGGTAATTGCTAAAGGGTTTCACTTTCCCCCAAGTTTAGGAACACATGATTTTTCACAGTTCGAAGAAAATTTCAAAAATTTCACTCGGTACGATGTTCATCTGTGAGTTTTTTTGAGGTCTCATAAATTTTTCATTGGATAAGAAACGTTATCTGATGTATTCAATATTCATGGAAAACAAATTGTTGCCGAAGGCCCCTTCCCCCCTTAGAAGTTGCCGCCTATTGTTACGACGATAGCATGCTGAAAACAGTAATAGAAACTACAGTTATTATTCGAACGACAGAAAAGTTCAAGGAAGATGGAAGAGATCAACAACGATGGAAGAGATGAACAGTTGATACTTCGATGATGGAAGAGAACTTCACCTATAACCATATTACCCTCATACCTAAACACCTGCGTGAACTATGCATTACTTACAACCATGAATGAAAAAAAAAAAAATCTTTCTATACGATTTTTTTGTCCAATTTTGGTCCGAATCATCTGTGGAAAATACAATAAATGATTTTGACATTGCCCTCATTGGATCAATGAACTATTGCTTCATTGTATCAAAGGGCTATTGCTTCAATGGATCGAGAGACTATTGCTCCGTTGGATCGAGGGACTATGGCTTCATTGGTTCAAGGGACTATTGCTTCATTGGATAAAGAGATTATTGATTTGTTGGAGCAAGGGACTTTTGTGTCATTGGGTCGAGGTACTATTGCTTCATTGCATTTAAGGGACTATTGCGGCATTGGATCAAGAGATTATTGCCTCATTGGATCAAGGGAATATTGTTTTAAATGGATCGATGGACTATTGCTTCGTTGGATCAAAGGACTATTGCTTCATTGTATCAAGAGATTATTGTTTGAAAGGATCAAGGGAATATTGCTTCATTGGATAAAGAGATTATTGCTTTATTGGAGCAAGGGACTTTAGTGTCATTGGGTCGAGGTACTATTGCTGCATTGGATTTAAGGGACTATTGCGTCATTGGATCAAGAGATTATTGCCTCATTGGTTAAAGGGACTATTGTTTTAAATGGATCGAGGGATTATTGCTTCGTTGGATCAAAGGACTATTGCTTCATTGTAACCAGAGATTATTGTTTGAATGGATCAAGGGAATATTGCTTCATTTGATCGAGGGACTATTGCTTCGTTGGATCAAAAGAAAATTGATTCATTGGATCAAGAGATTATTGTTTCATTAGATCAAGGGACTATTGCTAATCAAACTCCAATTACAAAGTGTAATTGACCTTAACTCATTCCCGAGAATTTTAATTAGCTGTTTTACTTGATCCCTTGAATGCGTTGTAACGAGCGTGTTTGAAAGGGTATCCACTTACTCAAAGCACGTGAGTGCAAGAGTCCTGCACCTAATTGAGCATCCCAATTGCCCGCTTTATGTTACCTGCGCGCTAAAAGCCATTAGACACACTATGATGAGGTTTATCGTCAAAGGGTAATTGGAATTGGAATACGGTAGGAAGCCAAAGTTGTTCTTTTAGCTCGGACGCTTGCCATAACATTTTAAGGATTCAAGAGTAATCGACATATGCGAAAGCATCCACGAATAGCAGGTAACTTAACTTAGTGGGTGAAAAATTCTTCTTGCCTGCTAATACCGTACCGTGTTTTGTTGAGGATCCCCATTTCCGAATAATGCAGAACGTCATCAAGGGAAGCAGTAAAATATGTTTAATATAAAATAAATCTTTTGTTTCAAGTTTAAGAAAGACATCCACGGATGCGGATGTGTCTCTGTATATTTAAATTTTGATGTCCACTGATACGGAGGCGGATATTAATTATGAAATTCGTCCGAATTCGTAGGCAGAAATTCCTTCATAACCTTATTGAAAAATAAACACGATTTTCATTCAGAGTCCATCATTCGGTAATAGGTTTGCTATTAATATATCGATATATATCCAGTCTATCACTCACCCGAAATCTAATTAAGTTTGTTTCTCATTAGGAACTCCACCGCCATCATCTCTCTTCTTAGACAAGAAAACAGATTTGTGACTTATATTGATTGACCAATTGATGGATTACTTGGATTGACTGCCACCCTGTCAAGTAATTCTGCTTGAGTTCGTAAATTAATATTTTTATTTGTTCCGACGGTTCTATCTTGAATCAAACAAATTCAAATCATGTATATGCAGCATGTGTGTAGGTACATAGTAGGTATTCAGCCTTGTGAATCGAACACGGGTCGATTTACTCGATCAGGACACTGCTCAGATTTTGGAGTGAAATTTTCTGGACGAGCGACCCCGATTTTCTCTATTTTTGCACGACCTTGACTGCCTCTCATTTCTGCACGACCCTGACTTCCTCTCATTTCTGCACGGCCCTAACTTCCTCTCATTTCTGCCCGACCCTGACTTCCTCTCATTCCTGCACGAGCCTGACTACTTCTTGTTTTTGCACGACCCTGACTTCCTCTCATTTCTGCACGAATCTGACTTCCTCTCGCTTCTGCATGACCTTGACATCCTCTCGTTCCTGCACGACCTGACTTCCTCTCATTTTTGCAAGACCCTGACTTCCTTTCGTTTCTATACGACCCTGACTTCTTTTCGTTCCTGAACGACCCTGACTTCCTCTCATTTCCGCTAGACCCTGACTTCCTGTCGCTTCTGCACACCATTACTTCCGTACATTTCTGCAAGACCCTGACTTCCCTTCTTTTCTGCACTACCCTGACTTCCTCTCAATAATGCGTGACCCTGACTTCCTCTCATTTCTACACGACCTTGACTTTCTCTCAATTCTGCACGATCCTGACTTCCTCTCGTTTATGCACAACCCTGACTTCCGTTCAATTTTCCACGACCCTGACTTCCTCTCAGTTCTGCTAGACCCTGACTTCCTGTCGTTTCTACACGACCCTGACTTCCTCTCAAATCTGCACGATCCTGATTTCCTGTCGTTTCTGCACGACCCTGACTTCTCGTTTCTGCACGATCCTGGCTTACTCTCATTTTTTGACGACCCTGACTTCCTCTCATTTCTACACGACCCTGACTTCCTCTCGTTCTTGCACGACCCTGACTTTCTCTCATTTCTGCAAGACTCTGACATGCTGTCGTTTCTGCTAGACCCTAACTTTCTCTCATTTCTGCAAGACCCTAGCTACCTTTCGTTTCTGCACCCCCTGACTTCCTTCCGTTCCTGCCCGACCCCGACTCTTATCGTTCATGCCTGACCCTGACTTTCTCTCATTTATGCACGACCCTGACTACCTCTCATTTCTGCCAGACTCTGACTTCTTTTCGTTTCTGCGAGACCCTGACTTTCTTTCGTCCCTGCCCGACCCTGGCTTCTTCTCGTTTCTGCACAACCCTGACTCCCTCTCATTCCGTAACTATTGATTGTTAGCCGTTCCGAGTCTGGACCATTTGAACGCAGATCGGGGAAAGAATGTATTCATATATTGGTCGATCTGTCCTAATCTGTCGAATGTTTCATTAGATTTAGTGACCAATGTCATTAACTTGAATTATTCCATTAAAGGAATAACAAGAAATAATGGATGTCCCAAAATAAGTACGAATGGATTTTCCCATATTATTTGAAAACGAGAATGATAAACTACCCTTTTGAGTGATCGTCGACACAATAGTTTCTATTCATTATTCGAAATTGATATAAGGAAGCTTGTAGTTGTAAACTACGAGAAACGATACATATTCATTCGTTTCACTGTGAGCCGCTGTCAGTAAACAGCCTAAGCATTTGTATGTGAAACGACCGTCTCGATCAATCTATTTACATCGCTTATGATCTTTAGGGGCAATGTCTATTACCGCTATTGATCTTCAAAGGCAACGTCTATTATTGCTATTGATCTTTAAAGGCAACTTCTATTATCGCTGTTGATCTTTGAAGAAAACGTCTATTATCGCTATTGACCTTTAAAGGCAATGTCTATAAAAGCTATTGATATTCAAAGGCAACGTCTGCTATCGCTATCGATCTTTAAGGGCAATGTCTATTGTCGCTGTTGATCTTTAAAGGCAACGTCTTTTAGCGCTGTTGATCTTCAAAAGCAACGTCTATTATTGCTGCTGATCTTTAAAGGAAATGTCTATTATCGCTATTGATCTTAAAGTCAACGTCTATTGTTGCTATTGACCTTTAAAGGCAACGTCTATTTTCGCCACTAATATTTAAAGGCAACGTCTATTATCGCCGTTGATCTTTAGAGGCAACGTCTATTATCGCAATTGATCTTTAAAGGCATCGTCTATTATCGCTATTGATCTTTAAAGGCAACGTCTATTATCGCTATTGATCTTTAAAGGCATCGTCTATTATCGCTATTGATCTTTAAAGGCAACGTCTATTATTGCTATTGATCTTTAAAGGCAACGTCTATTATCGCTATTGATCTTTAAAGGCATCGACTATTATCGCTGTTGATCTTTAAAGGCAACGTCTATTATTGCTATTGATCATTAAAGGCATCGTCTATTATCGCTGTTGACCTTTAAAGGCAACGTCTATTATCGCTATTGATCTTTAAAGGCATCGTCTATTATCGCTGTTGATCTTTAAAGGCAACGTCTATTATCGCTATTGATCTTTAAAGGCATCGTCTATTATCGCTGTTGATCTCTAAAGGCAACGTCTATTATCGCTATTGATCTTTGAAGGCAACGTATATCATCGCTATTGATTTCTAACGGCAACGTCTATTATCGGTATAGATCATTAAAGGCAACGCCTATTATCGCTATTGATCTATGGAGGCAACGTATTTTATCGTTGTTGATCTTAAAGGGAAAGTCTATTTTTGATATTCATCTTTAAAGGCAACGTCTTTATCGCTGATGATCTTATAGGTAATGTCTGTTTTCGCCATCGATCATCAAAGGCAACGTATGTTTTCGTTATTGACCTTTGAAGGCAACGTCTATTATCGCTGTTGATCTTTAAAGGCAACGAAATGTGCTCATAAAATAAGAATAAGGGCATCGCTGCAAATTAATCAATGTGCCAATTAATCATTTGTGGGAGAGAATATACCAACAATAACGTTGGTATACTTATGTATATGGACAGTGAATTTATCAATAAAAAAACTTCAGTTTCTCGCCAAGATTCGATCCAGCGTCGCCGACTACGAGTACAGCACTTTACCCACCAAGCCATCCAGCACAACAATACTTATGATTGAAGCTTTCGTGGTCGACGAAAGCTTCAATCGACTACCAGTCGACTACCAATTCCACTGTTTTATCACTGTTATAGCACAATAACCGTGTTCAAAGATGGTAGAAAGAATATATCAACAATAACGTTGGGGGACTTATGTATATGGACATTGAATTCATCATTGGAAAAACTTCATAATTCTCGACGCAGGATCGAATCTTGGCGAGGACTGAAGTTTTTTCATTGATGAATTCACTGTCCATATACATAAGTCTCTCAACGGTATTGATGGTATATTCTCTCTAACATCTTAGAGCACGGTTATTGTGCTATAACAGTGACAAAACAGAGGAATTGGTAGTCGACCCTGAACTGTACAGTACCCACGAAAGCATGAATCACGACTTTTGTTGTGCTGGATGGCTTAGTGGGTAAAGTGCTGGACTCGTATTCGGCGACACACCATCGAATCTTGGCGAGGACGGAGGTTTTTCCAATGATGAATGCACTGTCCATATACATAGTCATTTATGTTAAACGTGGCGGTAGCGAGAGGCAACCTTATGTACTCTCGTAGTAGACATCCGAACGGTGTCCGTGTCTTTCCAATGAGGATGCGGATGCGTTTCTCAGAATTATTATTATTATTATTATTAAATCTTTTATTTCCATCGTCAAGCAATGGGTTTTCAATACTTAGGTCTAACACATCAAACTTATTTTTTAAAATGGCGTATTTGAATTAGCGAAGCGAGGAATAAAAATGAATTTGGGACAGCACATCTCCTGTCGACGGCCGATTTGTAGCTACTTCGTGTTGCAAAACAGTTTTCACAATATGCGCTATATTTTTAAGTGAGAAACTCATGAGCATGGGATTGATAAATCCAAAATTAATGAATACATCGCAGCCCATCTCTAGTAGGCGGCTGGCTTGTCCTTCACGGAACCGAATGGAATACACAATATCCTATTAAATAAATACCAACACCTATATATTCATACTAAAATACATATACATGCATGTACATATGTGTACAAATACATACACGTGTACACATACAAATACACACATATACGCGTACATACCTACATACATATATGGACGACAATCAGTATAATTCAGTGGGGAATACAAAACTCAGATGAACGAAGTTCTCCAGGAGAAGAATAGAGAGCAATGCTACCTTTTATGGTGGCGATTGCAACTTAAAAATGGTACGGTAATTGGTAGAATTCATTAACTTATTTATATTTGTATCGAAATTACTTCTGTGAGAGAAAGCGGCTACATATTATTCATCGACAGACAGAGGACACTTTAAAAGGATTGAGACATTGAAATAGATGAGACGTTAGTTAACAGTAAGGGTAATTGGCAGGGGCAATTGTTGATTGGTGTGGAAATATAATAACCAGTTACAGCTAAGTATCAATGAATTAGAATAATCCAATGCTGGAGTACACAAGTCGGATGAATATACTTTCATTATAGGAGACAAGGTAGAGTATTAGCTTAGAAGGCAATGATTGTATCATCAAAAATGGTACGGTAATTGGTAGAACCAGTTCAATGAGTGATATTAAAATCGAGTTAACATTTGTTGAAGTTAGAAGCTGCCTATCGTTCCTCGAAAAAAATGAGTTTGTATTTTAATTATAATAAAACAAAACAGGAACATTTAAAACATAGAAATAGACGAAACTCTAGTTACCACTTATGGTATTTGGCGAAGATAATTGTGATCGGTAGCAACATAGAAAACATATGTATCGTCATAGTAAAAACGATTAGATGGTGTCTCAATGTTGAGAGGGATGGAGGTGGTGGATTCGAAACATGCTCAAGAACAAGAACAGAGTGCATTTTCTGATTACTGGTGTTATGCATTTAGCTTGTGTTTGTGGGCAAAGTTACGGTTTTGAATTGATCGGCCAATAGATGTTCATTAAGCCGATTCTTGAAGGACGTGTTGGATTCAAGATTCTTGAGGCTTGTTGGGAGGTTATTCCAGGATTTTGGTCCAGTGATCGAAAAAGCTCGACAAGCCGTTTCTGTTTTCCTGTGTTCAACGTGCAGAGTATCATTATTCCTTGTGAATCGACTGTTCTTTTCACCTCGAGAATAAATGAGTCTTTGGCTGCCGGGTGAACGTTTTTCTAGAAGATCTTTATGAATTCTGATCGACTCATGGAGTGCCAGTTTGTTGTCAAAATTGAGCAGCTTTAATTTTTCGAGGAGAGGACTTACGTGGTCTCGTTTTCTGGGGCTACCATCGCATGTTATTCTTGCCGCAAAATTTATACAACGTTGCATTTCTCTCTTTGAGTTTTGATGCATTTACCCCGAATTGAAAGACAGTAGTTAATGTGAGTAATCTTGATTTGAAGTCCAATTCTTTTTATGCAGAGTTTAGGAACAAAAGTGTTCCATTCAACTTGGAACACAGAGTAGTTACGTGGTGTTTGAAGGAAAGATCGGGATCAAACCATACTCCCAGACTTATAATTTTATCTTCAACAGGAATGTTAGATTTGCCTATCCTGATAGATAAATTAATTGGAACTGCTTTTCTTTTTGAGTTCGAGCCGAACAAGATTTATTTTGTTTTGTCAGAGTTGAGCTTGAGTCCATTTTTATCATACCAAAATTTCAGATTAGTTACGGCTGTCTCAGCGTCGTCTTTCAGCGCATTCAGATCTGACGGTTTTTGTGCAAGCAATACTTGGACATCATCGGCGTACATTACCATTTTCGCTTGATTTTTTGGTAATTTGCAGTCGATGTCATTTACAAAAACCAGGAACAACATGGGTCCAAGTATCGAACCTTGAGGGACCCCAAAGGCAACTGTGGCTGAATTTGACATAGTTGCGTTATCGAGTTTAACTGATTGTTGCCGATTCATCAGATAACTTTCGAACCAAGTTGGGTCTATTCCGATGTTGCGGAGCTTGTAGAAAAGGATTTTGTGGCTTACACTGTCGAATGCTTTTGATAAGTCTAGCAATACCAGCAGAGATATCTGCCCCTCATCAAAGTTTTTGTACAGATCTTCAGTGATGCTCATAAGTGCGTCTTCTGTTGACAATTTTCGCCGATAAGCATACTGGCAGTCATTCAACAGCTTGTTTGATTCCAGGTAATCAATCAATTGAATA
>SDVV010026266.1:0-12287 GCA_016164225.1 Gammarus roeselii | reverse complement strand
CCCCCCCCCCCCCCACCCACGACAATCCCGACAGCGATATGTCAAGGGCGGGAAAGCACATCAGAGCAACGTCAAAATCAACCATTCACCACCATTCTCCACTCGAGCCTGTTCATTGCACGCTCTCTCGCCACCTCCACATTCATGTCTCTCCTCCCTAACGCCTGCTTCACACCATCCATCCACCCAAACTTCGGTCTCCTCTAGGCTTGCGACCACTCGTCTCCGCATTCATCACCCTTTTCACCAATCTCCCTTCATCCATCCTCTCCATGTGCCCGAACCATCTCAGAACACGCGAATCCACTCTGTCCTCCAACTTCTTCACCATCCCTGTTCTGACTCGCACCACGTCGTTGGTGATCTGGTCTCTCAGCGTTACTTCAGCCATGCTCCTTAAACATTTCCATCTCGGAAACATTCAACCTTCTTCTCTCCACTGCTCTCACCCTAGAGGTCTCAGCTCCGTAGAGCACAGTTGGGACAACAACACCCTCATACAGCCCTCTCTTTGCTTCCATCCCCAACGTTCTAAAACTCATTACACTCTTTAGTGCACCCAACACTTTACACCCCTCCTTCACTTCAGTTTCCACAAGTTCATTCATCTCCACATGGGAGCCCAGATACTTGAAACGCTGAACTTCCTCCAAGAGCTCTTTATAAGGGTGACACTAATTTTGCTCGCATTGACAGTCTTCGAGCATCTCATTACTTTTCTCTTACCCACGTTCACTCGAAGCTTCCTCCTCTCACACACTCTATCAAACTCCGACACTAGCCTACATAGCTTCTCCTCTGAATCCGCAACCAAGGCCGTATCATCAGCAAATAGCAACTGGCTCAACTGCCAATTTCGCCCATTCACTTCCAACAGTTCCAAGCCACGACCCAGCACACTTGCGCTCACCTCCCTGACCACTCCATCCATATAGAGGTTAAACAGCCAAGGAGACATCACGCAGCCTTGTCTCAGTCCCACTTTCACTGTGAACCAATCACTCGCCTCGCTTCCCACTCTGACACATGCTCGGCTGTCAGCATAGAAACTCTGCGCAGCTTTCAACAGATGTCCGCCTACTCGAAAAGACGTTATTAAACTTGAGAAGATTCAACGTAGAGCTACCAAACTCATCCCCTCGTTGCGGAATAAATCGTACGAAGACAGGCTTGGTGAACTCAATCTTTATTCGCTAGAGTAACGTCGAGTCAGGGGCGACATGATCGAAGTGTGGAGGAGTATGAATAGTAAGGAAAACGTCGCCCGAGCGAGCCTTTTCACTCTAGATACAAACGGAGTGACTAGGAACAATGGATACAAAATCGTTGGGAAACGTTTCTCACTCAGCATCACGCGCAATTTCTTCACGTATAGAGTGGTCAAAGATTGGAACAAACTCCCAGCGGAGGTTGTAAACAGCAATACAACCAAAACGTTTGAGTCGCGGCTCGATAAGTTCTACATAAATGTACGATAAATAGCTAAACCGTTTCATTTCCTGTTACATAAAAAACTAATAGCACATGAAGCTCTCTAGACGTTCTACTTCAGAACTAATCCTCTTGCAATCAAAAGGCAACCTAGTTTGGGACAATAGGCCTGTTGTTGTCTTCCTTCACTTGTAAACCTTCTTCCACGCCAGACTTTCTTCCACTTACCACACCAAACTCACATTCTCCCTTACCTTTAAATTTTGTCTCACTTACCTTTCAATTTCCTCCTCATACATTTCACCAATCTCCCTCCTCTTTACATCATTCGTACTACAGCCACGCACATTCAGCGACCCTAACAATAAGGTTCGGAGAGGCGTGAGCCTCTCCTCCCCCCGCTCGTCTTGCCGTCTTTGAGGAACGGTTTTAAAGAGAACGGGATCCCTAGCCCCTTCGCTCCGTCCCTTTTAGTCGCTTTCTACGACACGCGGTGGATACGGTAGCAAGATTCTAACGTCCCGGCTACAAGGCATACTTAGTTAAACCCGCAAATATTCGTACTTACAAAACCGGCATCTGTGCACCACCACCCACAGCAACAATGTCAGCCTCTCAGAATTGCTCAACATTTAACTTACTCCTTAAAATACTTAGCCCACCTCATCCGTGCGTAACCACTCGCCTGCAACTACTCCGCGCGCCCATAGGACGCGCACCGCACACATTTCTTGCACATCTCAAACACCGCATCTCTAACGTCTCCTTTTCTTCATCAACATTCTCTAGGCCTTGCCCTCTCACAATGTCATATCTCTCCTTCAATGTCGGCTGAAACTCCTCCGCTCTGCTTGACACATGTTGTTCGCTACCCTACACTAGTCCCCTTATTTCCTCCCACTCTTTTGTTCCGTTCCACCCTTGCTAAATTGTCAATCTTCTTCCACCAGTAGATGATTCGACATTCCTCCACCCGCACACTCAACAGCTTCCTCACCGGTCTCCTCGAAATCTACAAAATTATCAGGGCTCCAAACACTATTTTACCTTGGGCCGTCTGCCCACGTGTACTTCTGGATATCTCCCTTCGTGAACAAGCTGTTTCTCGCTACCAACTCCCGCTACATGCACAAACGTGTCAGGGTCTCTCCTGTCATTTCAACCAGACACTTGAAACCTCTCTACCACATTTTCCACCACTCCGCCTCCAATTATTCACTCTTCATTATGGTTATAATGTACGTTGCTCAATACACAAACTACTTTACCAACTCACTACTCAGAAAATATATGCTCAAAAGGTATGAAGCTAGAGTAGTTTCTTCAACTTGTTAATGCTATAGCGCATTTGCTCTTTGCTGGCTCTTTGGTGTGATGACCACTACATGAGTCTGAATCTTGCTGAAAGGCACAGGTATTTCCCCATGCCACTGTGCCGATCGCTTGCCTTGGGAAAGAGAAAATTTGTACATTAGAGGTCTTAGTGAGATCAATGGCAGCACACTCCTTAGCTGACATTGAAGCCGGGAGTAAGAATTTAAAATCCATGGCTCGTTGGAGTTACCGAGGTGCACTAAATCGATCATCACATGAAATCGGTTTTCCATTGATGCGAAACGTTCGGTTGCTGTATTGGTTTGCTGATAATTTTGTTGACGGGCAGAAGACATTTAACGTTGTTCTACGTATGTTTACTAAATCTTGTTTAAAGACCCGTCTTTGAATTTACACAAGTCTCCAACACTTAGCGGAACGACACCATTTTACTCCGTGCCGTTTTCCATAAAAGGCTGAAAATTGAAAGTGTGTCTTACCCTGATTGCCAAAAGTATATCTCTGTCTATCGGCTGTAGCGTCCTCACTCCAGATGCCTCTTATACCTATGTATTATTCCTGACATGCAATACATAAATTGGTAGCTCTTGTGGAACACTACCAACAAAGTTTTTATTCAAAATACTTCTTTAAAGACATGAATAATGTTTTTAAAGTCTCTCTTCCTACAGTACGAAGGGATCGTAACATCCAATACAGCATTGGAGAGGTATTCTTGAAATACTACAATCAAATGGAAACTGTATTCACTATGACGCCCTCTGACGTGACGGGTTAAACCCACTTCACCTTCCCTAACATGTGTGAACAGTCCGATCCTGGCCTAAATGTTTTCAGTATTTCAACTGAACGTTCAAACGCTGTCAACAATTCCAATTTATTTTTATAATTAACAGGATGCTGGGAGACGTAATCTTTCCGCTGGTACGTATGATATTTAGTTATTACTGCAAGAGGCCGTTGTTTCTTTCTCTTGTTGGCTAATGTTCAAACTCCCAACGCTAGTGTCGTTGTTGTTTTAGGCTTCTGTGGCGTGATATTGGAGCGCTTTAGGTTGTCGTTTTTTTGCTGTTGTTGACTTATCAATGTCACTCAACACCTTGTGCAGCAGAAACGAAGTGGTGTGCTTGTTACACCGAACCTTGCTTTTCAAGTGCTCTTGACAAAAATTAAATGAATTGCCAGTGTCATAGACGGAAAATTGGTTGTTTTGTGAACTAAAGAATTCAATTTTAATAAATTGCTTGTAGCTACTCAGCAGATTTCATTGAAGGCTCATCTTACATTTGTTCCAAATTAAAATTAAATTCAAGGTAGCTACCTAGTTCAGATCAATCAAATTTGTTTTTTGCAACTTAAATTGATTGAATGTATTTTGCAGAACAGATTAGTTGTTCGGTTGAATAAGTAATTTAAGTGTTTTAAAATTTCTAGACCTACCAATGGAAATGATCTGTTTCGTATTGCGGCATTATTTTAATTCACATTGATCAAATTTTATTACTCCAATTTTTCATGTCTAAGTGTGTTGTTTCGGATCTATAGAACGAGCTAATCGATTCTATGAATGCATTGAAGTCCCTGCGGCTGCCTGTTCTTTGCCCACAGTTGTTAAATCATTGCTTCATTCGAGCATTTGCGAGGCTTGTGTTACCATGAGCCATCACGCGATCCATTGCCGATTACCTGCCAAACATCCTGGAAAACTGTATGGAATGCTCGTCCAACGTCTGTTGTCAGACGAGCCCGGGTCATATGCTTACAGCCTAATGTTATGTTACAAACGCTGTGATATCTGAGCTCTGCTCTGTTTCCGTGAATTTAATCTTGGTAATGTGGTATTGGTATTAACAATTCATCTGTTGAAATTCGTCATTGGATCATTTGTCATATTGATGTTGGGCCTCACTTAACGATGATGGAGGTTTGCTCTTTTAACCTTAGTCTTTTCAGAATGGGTTGGAAACGCAATGATACTCGAGGTGAACTTATTTTCCAAGCATTACCACTCTCGCAAACTTATTGTCATTCCTCCTTTTATCCTCGTGTTATGTGTTGCAGGAGCGTCGCCTACCCAGACACACAGTGCTGCCGGAGCAACTCGGCCCCACGGAGAGCGAACGCCTCTGGCTTCTGGTGTCACAAGCTATTGTCCGAGACGACCAGGTGAGGTCCTTTGGCTGCTGGTGTCACAATATATTGTCTTAGATGATCATGTGAAGACTTTTGTCTGCGAGTATCTGTCCGGGAACTCGAGTTGCCTGCAGGCAAATGAGCGAAGCTACCGGGAGAACGAGAAGAACGACCTTGAAGACGAATCGTCGCACGACTCACCGGGTGTTGGGCTCCATGGCAGTACCAGCTCTGGGATGTTTGCGGGCAGGCCGTTGCTTGTGCTCAGGATGGCAGTTTTTGTGGGAGATGAGGCTAATAGTGCTAAAAAAATATATCAACCTTGTGTTTTTTTTGGATGCCGCTTGGCTCTAGATTGTATTTATGGCCGTGACTGTGGTAGGTCGTTTCACTCAGTCTTGGCGTGTGTAGGATTGAAGGGAGATGTGATAGAGGGGCTTCTAGAGGATAGAGGACGGGCTGTCACCCTCTATTGCATGCAGTGCCGGTGTTACGAACATGATAGGAGAACTTCACTGGCTAGTATCGACATTCAAGTGGGCAAGTCGACTTTCAATTTACTGGTTGTGGCGGTTGGGGCCTAATGTGCCCTGGTTCGAATGTGGATGAGCAATAAACAGTCTGCCCATAGCTATGATTGTTTATTTAGCTCACCTTATTAGGCTTGACCTGAACATTCTGTCTGTTCTTTCTCATCTAATGTAGTTGTTGGTTAAGAGTTGCGTGACGTACAAGACCAAATGAAACGTAAACAGAAAACAATCTTCCGAGATTCGGGCAAGGGGGTGGCCGAAATGAAGACCAATTCTCTGAGCGTCATGAAGCCAGTGTCTGGGACTAAACGTGATTTGCTTCAGATGGGTAGAATAAATGTCATATTGGAACGTTTAGTCAAGATCTATGTTGACAACGCAACGCAAGGCAAGATATATTATTGGATGCATGGAATTTTGGTGACAAGGATGGTTGTTAGAATTTTTACCAGAGGGACCTGTCATTTAAACTGCGCCAGCAGCTGTTTAAGAAGAGAAACCTACTGAGGGCAAGGGAAGAGCGTGGAGGAAACATGGCTTCACGGTTGTAGCCCATGGTGCTGGTGGTGTCCGCCCGCGCGGTGAGGCTAGGTCGGTTGTTCCTGGTGCAGGTTAGGTTTTCCTTGGTTGAAGAGTTTGTGCTTCTCATGCCTGTTTGCTCTGTCCCTCCGTGAGCTGTCAGTTTACCCCCCTTTCTTGTTCGTGAGAAAACGGAGACATGTCATGCGTACAAGCATGTCCGGAGAGTGTAGGGCCGTAATTCAGTCATTGCTCATACGACGCTATAAATATACAGGGTGAACCTGAATTAACTGACCCTTTTAATTTGTTAATAAATAGAAAACAAAGAACGCTATGAAGTTGAAACTTGTACTATTTAGAAGAAGAACATTTTTATGGTAATATTGTATCCTAGTTACGACATTTTCTTATATAGTCTGCTAAATTTGTGTTTAATTATCAACCCTTACATTTTCATCATGATTCGCTACAGCAAAGAAAAAAGAATGAAAATTCTGCAAACCTACATCAGGACGATGTAAATAACAGAAGCTCAACGTGATAACAGGATCCATTTCGAAACAAGACTCAGTCCTTCAAAAACACAATTAAATCGCTGCATCAAAAATTTGCGGATACCGGGAATGTCAATGACAAACCACGATCTGGAAGAAAAAGGTCAATTCGAACTGAAGACGTAATCGAAAGAGTTGCTGTAAGCATTACAGATAATCCTAAAGCCTCCACTAGGAAACGTGCTTCTCAATTAACCATTTGAGGTTTTCGATGATGTTTTTGATGAAAGTGGCATCCTCGCACAAACGAAGAAAGGATTCGGAGTATCCAAGACGTTGGTGATGATCATTAGGCAATAACTGTTGAGTCAACTGAATTTTGTAGGGCTTCAACTTTAAGTCCTTTTTCAGAATGCGGCATAATGTTGATTGAGAAGCACGTTTTCTAGTGGAGGTTTTAGGATTATCTGTAATGCTTACAGCAACTCTTTCGATTACGTCTTCAGTTCGAATCGACTTTTTTCTCCCAGATCGTGGTTTGTCATTAACATTCCCGGTATCCGCAAATTTTCGATGAAGCGATTTAATTGTGTTTTTTGAAAGACTGATTCTTGTTTCGAAATGGATCCTGTAATCACGTTGAGCTTCTGTTATTGACATCGTCCTGATGTAGGTTTGGAGAATTCTCGTTCTTTTTTCTTTGCTGTAGCGAATCATGATGAAAATTTAAGGGTTGATAATTAAACACAAATTTAGCAGACTATATAGGAAAATGTCGTAACTAGGATACAATATTACCATAAAAATGTTCTTCTTCTAAATAGTACAAGTTTCAACTTCATAGCGTTCTTTGTTTTCTATTTGTTAACAAATTAAAAGGGTCAGTTAATTCAGGTTCACCCTGTATAATTACCACACAAATACCAACGATCTGAATATGAAGGACAGATTTTTTTTTAAATATCTGAAGAATTTAATCCTATTTTTCCAAACAAACCTAATGAATGTAAGTTGTTCTATGCTCAAATCATAAATAAAATGATGGCTGGCTGCTCAGCTGTTCATCCTCTCTGCCTGCCAAATGGCAAGATGATACAGGATACGGCAGGGTGTGTGAGGTTATTGTTCTTTATTTTTTTTTATAATCATATGAGGATAGGAAGATGCGACTAATAAAGAAGCCCCGTGGTAGGTTAGAATCCTGCTACCGTATCTCTTTGCGTGTCGTAGAAGGCAACTAATAGGGTTAGGTTAGGGTCGGTGGTTACCTATGACAACTATACAAAGAGGAATGAGATGGAAAGTGGTAAGGAGCACCCTCCCACAAGAGGCCTCCGTGTTCTCTGCGAAGCTCCACGCACTCAAACTAGCCATCTCTATTGCCAAAACAGATCACTTCCCCAAATACGTCGTATTCTCTGACAGTCTGAGCGTCCTCACTCAGCTTAAATCACTGCACTAAAAAAATCCCGTTCTACGTAAAATGCCGCACGATCTTTTTGTGATGTCCGAGACGGGTAGGCAGCTGAATTCTGCTGGATCCCCGGACACATGGGAATAAGCGGAAACGAACTTGCGGACTCGCTTGCTAAAATGGCATCTATTCACCTAGCACAATTTTTCGTAATACACATACCGAGACTGGTTCCCTATAATCAACTCCCATATAACATCCCGATGTGATGAAATGTGGGAACAGAGTCGACTAAAAATGCTTTCAGTCAAACCCCCAGTTGGAGAATGGGAAACAAAGTTCACCAACAGAAAGACCAAGTGTTCATCAACCGCTTGTGCACGGGACACACGTGGATAACTCACTACCACCTGATGGATGTCGACATAGGATCAAACGCGCCACCTTGCCCCTGTTGCCACCAAGTGGCTATCAGCGTGAAACACTTACTGATGGATTGCAACGCACTCGCGGCAGCCCGACGAGCGTTCCTAATTCCCCCGTGCAACCTACAAAGCCTACTCACGGACCCAACCTACCGTAAAAAGCTTATTGCTTTTGGAAAACACACCGGACTATACAAAGGTGTCTAAACTCCAAACACCTGTGCAAGTGAGGTGTGGCACTTGCACACCTCACTTGCACACCTCACTTGCACAGGTGGCAGTGAACCTGTACCAATTTTGACGATACTGTCTGTGCGTGTTGGCGTGTGGACATGTTAATCATGAGGGCCTGAGAGGTTTGAGGCGAGGATTCGTTTCGTACTATCTTGAGTCTTTATCTTTCCCGAGTAAATATATTGTACCAATACAACTGTATCGTGTAGCTGTAAATATTATGTTGCGTTGCTGTCGGAGCTGACTTAGTCCGAGTAGCCGTGAACCTCGTACCAATTTTGACGATACTATCTGTGCGCACTGGCGTATGGACATATGCATGAGGTTCTGAGGGGTTGGAGGCGAGGATTCGTTTCGGTTCATCTGAGTCTTTATCTTACCTAAATGAATAAATTGTATTTATACAACTAAACCGCGTAGCTGTAAATATTGTGTTGCGTTGCTGTCGGAGCTGAATTTGCCCGTGTAGCTACTGACCTTGTACTAATCTTGACGATGCTACCTGTACGCACTAGGGTGCGTACATATACTCTTTAAGTTCTAAAGCATTGGAAGCGGAGGTCCGTTTCGAGTAAGCGTTTTTTCTTTTCGCATCAGCGTGCGTCTGACATTGCTAAAATTTTCACTTCCTTTCTAATGTTAAAGCGTTGTTTTGTTTTTTCCTTGCACACCTAGGCGTGCGAGCCTACTGGAATCAATGATCATCGAGCCCTACGGGGGAGCCTATTATGACTCACGTTGAGGCTCTGATGGAAATGAGGCTCAAATCAATCAATCAATCTCATGTTGTTCCCTAATTCAAGTCTGGTGCAAGGAGCAACCCTCTCAATTATCGACCTGTGAGCCTCACTTATGTTTGTTGTAAGTGCTGGAGCGGGTTATTGTGTCGCAGGTGGCGTCTTTTCTGGAAGATTCTGGCTTTTTGTCAAGCGGCCAATTTGGATTCAGGATGGGAAGGAGCACGGAGGATCATCTGTTGCTTACTTATGGTGAGGTTGCTGATCTGGTGGATGATGGAAATGGTGGTGGATGTGTTCTATCTGAATTTCTCCAAGGCATTTGATGTTTTAAATTATTCTGTTTTGTTGGCCAAACTAAGGTGTGTGGGTATTCATGGTGGATTGATGGATTGGATTCGTAGTTTTCTGATTGTGAGGCAAATGTGTGTATCTGTGGGGGGAATTGTCAGTGACTTTCGGGAGGTGACAAGTGGAGTGCCCAAGGGTTCTGTGCTGGGCTCGCTCGTGTTTCTGCTGTATGTTAATCATGTTGCAACGAGAGTGGCTTGTAAGTGGAAGGCTTTTGCTGATGACTTCAAACATTAATTGAGCTTCCCACGCGAAGTACAAGCAGTTCGCCTGGGGGTGTCTTCTTTGCAGAGAGATCGGAATTTTGTGGTTCCTTGTCATGGGATCTCTCTCTGAACATTGCCAAATGTGTCTTTATGCGTTTTACATGGGTCGTCTTGAACTGGATCAGCTTGATGATGGAATTGCTTTTAATTTGAATAGTGTGGCACTTGAGCTTGTTGATTCCTGCAGAGACTTGGGAGTGCTTGTTTACTCAAGGTTGTGATTTCACCTCTATGTGAAGAGTGCTGTTAGAAAGGCTTCCACTCTAGCTATCAGTTTGCTCCGTTCTTCTGTCAATAGGAGTTCTGTTTTCATGGTGTCTTTATAACTAATATGTGGCCCATCTTGGACTACTGCTCTTGTGTGTGGAATGTGGTATATTTGTGGGATCTGAGATTTTGGAGTATGTGCAAAGGTGGTGGGCCAGGGAAATAGAGGGTCTGAGTGGAGTGGACTAAGGTGAGAGGCTCAGTGTTTTGCAGTTGTTTTCGGTCAGGGGGAGGTTGTTGCATTCGGATCTGGTGAAGTGCTGGAAGATTTTTCATATTTCTGTAGATTCGGGTTTAACTGCTCTTTTTGAGAGAGTTCCGGATATTGGCACACGTAGGCATTCTTTCGAGCTGGTGGTTCCTCGCTGTCGGACCTACTATAAACGCAGATTCTTTTATTCTCTCTGTGTTCAGGTCCGGAACAGTCAGTCCTCTGATGTGGTGCAGTGCAATTCTCTCCGTGGCATCAAGAGGGCCTTGGCTGAGGAGTGGGGGGGGGGGGGGGGGGGGGGGGGGGGGGGGGGGGGGGGGCTGTACGAGGTTTGCTAGGTAAAGCAGATTTGATTTTGTGGTTTTGTTTCTGCGTTTTGACAGTTGTGTGCAATTGTTGACTGTCTCCAGTGTTTTTTGTCGATCTCTTACGCGCAATCCGACCAGCGCCCTGCTGCAGTTTTGATACAGTGTTGTTCTTTGGATTGATGGCGCGCTAAGATATACTGCCTTCCATGCCCGCATGCCCTGTTGGCAGGACTGTGGAGGGCTGCAAAGGTGAGATACGTTCGGCCTCATAAGGACGCTGACTCCAGCGCGTCAGAAAGCCTTGTCACTCTAATCTATCCTCTACACCATTTATCAACCAAAATTAGCCCTCTCCAGCATCATTTTGATATGAGGGCGACTCGATATTCTAACAAGATTGTAGACCCGGCCCTTTTGTGTCCTCACCTACTTTGTTGTTATGTAAAACTTATACCAAAGTGTACGTAACACCCATCAGAACATTGCAGCTCCAGAAACAGATGCACACCCATCACTATACTTGCCCTGGTTGATCATAGAACGAACAAGGTCCTACAGAGTCAACACCAGTAGCGGATGGGGAAGAGTTGAGGTTTCTCAAGAGTGCCTTAAGACTAGAAGTCTTATCAACAACCCAGCAATCAGCTACATCACTAACATATCTGATAAGCGCCTTTTTGCGGCTAAGAAGAATATATGCCCGCCATTTTCCCTACGCGTGGACAACCTGCTGACCTCGCTCAACATCAATCGAAAAGTTATTAAGCCTTCATTTTCCTACCGAATCCCTCAAATGAACACACCAACATGGATGATCAACCCACCATCGGTCAACCTAGACCTGCAAATCTACCCTAAAGCAACTACTCCAACCAACGCGTACCGGCAGGAATTCCTAAGTCTACTCGAGGAAGAATATTTAGAGCACCGTCACATACACACTGACGGCTCCAAAACCGCGGACGGAGTGGGAGCCGCCGCTGTGTGCGGGGACATTCCACTCTCGGACACCCTCCCACAAGAGGCCTCCGTGTGCTCTGCGGAGCTTCGTGCACTCGAATTAGCCGTCTCTATCGCGAAAACAAATCGCTTACCTAAATACGTCGTATTCTCAGACAGTCTGAGTGTCCTCACCCAGCTTAAAACACTGCATTATGAACATCCTGTTCTACATGCAGCACGATCTCTTTGTGATGACCGAGACGGGTCAGGCAGTGGAGTTCTGCTGGATCCCCGGGCACGCGGGAATAAGAGGAAATGAACTTGCGGACTCGCTTGCTAAACGTGCATCTACTCACCAAGAACAATTTTTTGCAACACATTACCGGGACTGGTTCCCTATCATCAACTCCCATATAACATCCCTATGGGATGAAATGTGGCAGCAGAGTGGACAAAAGATGCTTTCAGTCAAACCCTCAGTCGGAGAATGGGAAACAAAGTTCACCAACAGAAAAGACCAAGTGTTCATCAACCGCTTGTGCACGGGACACACGTGGATTACTCACAACCACCTCATGGATGTCGACATAGGACCAAACGCACCACCTTGCCCCTGTTGCCACCAAGTGGCTATCAGCGTGAAACACTTACTGATGGATTGCAACGCACTCGCGGCAGCCCGAC
>SDVV010026265.1:0-12287 GCA_016164225.1 Gammarus roeselii | reverse complement strand
GATCATCTATTCGAGCTATCATCTATTCGAGCGATCATCTATTCAAGCGTTCATATATGCGAGCGATCATCAACTCGAGCGATCATCTATTCGAGCTATCATCTATTCGAGCGATCATCTATTCAAGCGTTCATATATGCGAGCGATCATCAACTCGAGCGATCATCTATTCGAGTGATCATCTATTCGAGCTATCATCTATTCGAGCGATCATCTATTCGAGCGATCATCTACTCGAGTGATCATCTACTCGAGTGATCATCTACTCGAGTGATCATCTACTCGAGTGATCATCTACCTGACTGGTCATTTACTCGAGTGATCATCTACTCAAGTGATCATCTATTCGAGCGATCATCTTCTCGAGTGATCATCTATTCGAGTGATCATCTACTCAAGTGATCATCTACTCGAGTGATCATCTACTTGACTGATCATCTACTTGACTGATCACTCTACTCGAGTGATCATCTACTCCAGTGATCATCAATTCGAGTGATCATCTACTCGAGTGATTATCAATTCGAGTGATCATCTTCTCCAGTGATCATCTACTCGAGAGATCATCATTCGAGTGATCATCTACTCGAGTGATCATCAATTCGAGTGATCATCTACTCGAGTGATCATCTGCTCGAGTGATCATCTACTCGAGTGATCATCTACTCGAGTGATCATCTACTCGAGTGGTCATAAATTCGAGTGATCATCTACTCGAGTGATCATCAATTCGAGTGATCATCTACTCGAGTGATCATCAATTCGAGTGATCATCTACTCGAGTGATCATCGATTCAAGTGATCATCTACTCGAGTGATCATCTACTCGAGTGATCATCGATTCAAGTGATCATCTACTCGAGTGATCATCTACTCGAGTGATCATCAATTCGAGTGATCATCTACTCGAGTGATCATCGATTCAAGTGATCATCTACTCGAGTGATCATCTACTCGAGTGATCCCCATAGATAATAGATTAACAGTACGGGAGTCGCATTATCATAATTGCAAAAAATTGTTAAGGTTTGAATACTTCTTGAGGTTATCCTATAATAGGTTAGGCTATAAATGATGAAATTGTGCTTACAATGATTTTCGTTCGTTCACAAAGATAACAAAATTGCTGTACAGAAGAGAAATACAAATGGTGAATGGTGATTTAGTCTGTAATTGAGTGAGAAACAATACTTTTCAAGTAAGTAAATCACTATGACATTTATAGTGCTATTTAGATCCAAAAACATTCGTAATGTACCGAACAAAAATTATTCGTAACTGTCAACTTTAAATGGTCGTACATTTCCTTGCACAACTGTACTTAATTCAACATGGATAATAAGGGTAAATTAATTGTATTGAGGGAACGATGATAAGTCATAAGCTCCAATATATATTTTGAGACTGTTATAGTGTCATCATTCTCCTATAATAATACTTGATCGGTCATGCACCTTATAGCAGACGTATATTGAGACTGTTATAGTGTCATCATTCTTCTATAATAATACTTGATCGGTCATGCACCTTATAGAAGTCGAATATTGAGACTGTTAAAGTGTCATCATTCTCCTATAATAATACTTGATCGGTCATGCACCTTATAGCAGTCGTATATTGAGACTGTTATAGTGTCATCATTCTCCTATAATAATACTTGATCGGTCATACACCTTTAAAGCAGTCGTTCGAAACTGGGAATTTCTGTTCTATGGTCATTTGAAGGTAATTCATCCTCGACACACACATATCCTCAGACCTACGTCTCGTCCGATTTATGAAAGTGAGGTTGGGACGCAGAAATGCTGAAATATTGCAACATATGCAGAAATTAACATTCTCTTGCAAATAAATTAAACACTTTTGGCAAGGCAGTCACGCCCTCATGCGGTGGTATGCATAAAAACGAATATAGACTATTTTAAAGAGGATTTCAAAAATTCGTATGAATGAATACTTTACTAAAGATGCAGACAGAATAGTTCATACGAAGATATCCATCAATATATGAGTTACAAGTAAACATTGGGGGAAGGGATCTATATCGAACGAATTAATTTCCCTATCAGTCTAACATTTTTAGGGCAACTAAACATTTTAAGGCAACTAAACATTTTTAAGGCAACTAAACATTTTAAATCTACTAAACATTTTTAAGGCAACTAAACATTTTTAGGGCAACTAAACATTTTAGGGCTTCTAAACATTTTTAAGGCAGCTAAACATTTTTGAGGCAATTAAACATTTTAAGGCAACTAAATGAGTAACGGAAATCATTTGTGCTAAATAAGTCTCCCAAAAAAACGTTGCATACGTCATCAGCTTCCATGTTCCACGCGGGATGCGGCCATTCATGATGACGTCATATCCTTTGCAATATACACGCACAAGTGCCTATCATGAGGTTCCGTGCCATTTGTTAGTAGCGTCGGTCTGGGTTCTGTTTCTTCTAGCCCACATTCTTGGTTGAATCAATTCTGTACACTACGCCCACTCATGTGCATCGTATGCTAAAGATTGTATTTGTTTAATACAATGGGCTTTTGTGAATTGCAAATCAATTTCCCAGTATGCTTACAAACAGAAGTGGAAAAAATGGTGTCGATGGTTTCAATGTTGTAACACTAAAGGATCCAACACACCGCGCAAAACGCGTCGCTGAGAGCTTGGACAAACTACACACGAGAAACGTTTCTCCGAAAGGTCGCAGAATAAGAAGATTTCTACTCAATACGTATAGATAGTCAGTCAATATATGTTGAAAGTGCAAGTAGGCCCTCACACGGCACTCATTTGCGTACTAGTATGAGTGGACAATCTACGTGACATGCCTTCACTGTTCTCCCATAGTGAAGTGCACGACCACCCAGTAGGACAAAACTCCCTTACCTCTCTCAGAACAGGACATTGATCAATCGGTGGTGAGGTTAGCAGTTGGCATTTTATGTATCATTCTTTTGAAAGGAAATGTGAATTAATAAAATGTTATTAGTGATCTTGGCAATTGATTTACTGGCAATGACAGTAATAGATGAAAATATTCGAATAAAATTGGAGAATCTGGTAATATAACATGCATGCACGCCACAGTATAATTATTACGAACACTGTGCACATGTAAGTTTTCTTTATGATTCTACGCTGCCAGTCATTGATCTACATATTCAACTGTCGCATACGAAAGACAATGTGTTGTGCACTAAATTTCTACTATTCTTATGATATGAAATCTCAGCATTGCGGCACGTGCGAATAATGAGTCAAAATAATTATCCCAAAAACAGAATCTCGTTGAATTCATCAACAAATTTTTAGCTTAAATCACAGGGAGGAGTGTTTGTCCAGTGACATCGGTACAAACTTATATGAGATTGGACAATAAAGACAGGAACATACCCACATTTTATGATAGGAACGAGGTGCAGCACAAAATCTACCTTAGCGGATAGTGCCTGAAACGCATTGCACAGAGTGGTCCTCAGTAATACGGTACCAGTTCTAAAAAACGATGACAGATGCAACCGAACATTCATTCATTGCACATTTTACAACCTCTTCAAAACAGCATCAATCCCATCAAGACACACGTTCGCAGCCTAAAATAACTTATATACATTAAAACCTCAACGATCTTACAAAAGTTTGTTTCACACTTCTTCAACAAACGTGTGGTTGTAATGCCCTCCCTTGTCTTCGTCTTGATTTATTGGGTCGCTCTCGTTTGTTTCTCTTTGGTCAGCGTTGACTGCTCCTGCCTCCGTAGCATTCCTTTGTGGCAGAAAAGCAATAGAGGCCAAAATCTGGTTCTTCAGAGACTGCTTCATCACTGGGGTCTTCCGCTGGCCTCGGCTACTTGAAGAAGATGACGCTTTCTGCTGCTCCTTCTGAACATGTTGATCGTGAATCTTTGAGATTTTTTGGTACGTCTGAAGAGCTTTGATTATGATGACGCAGGTGATTATCAGGAGGAGCCCACACACCAGGCCGATTATCAAACCGGTACCTAGGAAAGTTGGATCCCTTTGCATTTCCTTCAGTATTGAATTCGCTTTCTGCGACATGCCGTCTGTCGGAGGGACAAAGATTTGTTTATTTCAGATGAATGTTGCTCTACTACCCTCTGAAAAGAAATTAATTTAAATTCTGCTATTGCACTTGGAGATAAAAGTATTTGATATTTGCTGGAGTGAGACTGAGAGACCGGATCAATAACGACGCAGTTCGAATTAGAACGGGTATGGTGATGAAGTTAGAGGACAGGGTAGATTTGAGGAGATGGTTCGGGCAAATGGAGAGGATGGTTGGTAGGAGATTGGTGGAAAGGGTGATGCAGGCGGATGGATCTAGGCCTAGATGTAGATCAAAGTTTGGGTGGATTGATGATGTGAAGCAGGCTTTAGGAAGGAGAGACATGAGTGTGGAGGTATACATAGCGAGAAAGCGTGCAATTGATAGGCGTGCGTAAAGAATGGTTGTCAATGTATGAATTCTTGACGCTGCCTTAATGTGTTTTCCAGTCTTTGGCATCTTGTTGAGATACTGGATGGTAATGGGTTGGGATACCCAGTCAATATGACGCAGCAGGGGTAAGCCAGTCACACTGTCGGTCCTTGCTCCCGATACTGACCGCGGCCGCACTCATGACCCAGAGGGTGAGTTGCGGGGTCTTTCGGCCAGGCCCTTTAGCGCAAAAGAGCTAAGTTGTATGAAAGTGAGTGTATGAGTGTGAGGTGCGCCTTGCCGTCGGCCACCCCCTTCCTGGAGGCTTCATCCTGGGGCCTGTACCTGTTTATGTATCATGTTTTAAAATTATATCTCTGCGTGAGATGAGGTCTAAAATACCTTTGCTAACAGTTATGGGATTTTGAAAGCATTGCATGAAAGAGATGAGAGAAAAGAGAAATTCCATTGATTGGATTTTAACTTGGCATTTTTAGAAGGTCGAAGCCCTTCTTCCCACACCAACTCTTTCCTCTACCTCCATCACCTCCTTCCTGCGTCACTGCCTCCATCGCAGACGTACAATCTCGAAACTGTTTGATAAGTAGTGGTCGGGTAAGTGAACAGCACCATTAAATACTCTTAAGACATCGACTTACCCTGAATGCCTTGGACCTCCAATGTTACAGTGCGAGCGATGGTTGAGCCGTCGACCATGCACGTGAGCGTCTTGAGGTGGTCCGCTACCCCGACCGGGTTCAGAATCAGTGAACTAGTCGCGGAGTGCGGGGCCATCTCGCTGAGTGTCGGGATCTGTTTCTGACCGCGCCACCAGGACAGACGGTGTGGGACAACTCCTAGGAGAGGAATGAGAAAATGTGTCATCCCTGTTGAACCGACGGTGTTGGGCAAAATACCTCTCTCTACATTCTTTCTCTACTTACCTTGTCCAAATTCATCTTCTGAAAAATGAACAATGTTTTTTAGACAATGTTGGGGTACAGTACCTTGTCAAATAATGTGTAAAGCTGATTTGTCAAGTTGCTTCACTTCATAACTGACTTGATAGAATTCCATGTCAGTTGTTTTTCCTCACTAGACCAATTGATTGCTGTCTTAAGCCTGGTCTAGTGATCTGTGGAGGTACAGTCTAGGAACTCTAGACACTTTCAGAGGGGCTGGCGCAAAATAAAAACTCGCGAAAATTAAATAAAATGATACGGCACAAACCTTGTTACTGCAGTGGGCCTCGCTAAATGGATAATTAATGGAAATTACTTACCTTGGAGGATGCACGTTAGCTCAAGTGTCGATCCCAGATTGACCTTCACGATCTCTTCTGAGATGAGTGCTTCAGCTGGGTTGGCGCTGATGTGCAACTGGAACCCTCGATTCATGATTTCTGTGGAAAATAAACGAGAGTTGAATGCATGCTTTGAATTGGATGTACAGCCAAATTAAATGAATGTTTTGGGCGTGTATCTAGCTACTTCGTTGAACGTTCTTAGGTAGAGCATCTCTGAACTCAAATTAAGTTCATGCCTATACGTTATTTAGTACGTTGAAGAAGCTTGTATACAGTTTTTATCGTACCTTAACAACGAATGTTGGGAATACGTGGACTAATATTTCAGCAATCAAATTCGCTAACAACGTGTCTTGTGTTAAAGCATTGCACCAAAATTATGAGTTTTGTTGATGAACAATACTTGTGATTGTTCATTTGCTTAGGATTGTTCTAGAACAACGTATGTCTCTGACGAAAGAAAAATGACGGTCTCATGCGTCCTACTCAAATCTGCATACCATAAGAGAGTAATACCAGAAATCATGCGGATCTACAGAACGTTTAAATACGATTCCGAAGTTGACTTTTTAGTCCGATTTCAGCTGTAAGTGTATGTCCCCCGAACCAAGCAGAGGGCCATGTGGCCGAGAGGACTGCGTGTCCACTGCAGTGTCAGCCTATGGTGCTAGCAGGTTGGGGGTTTGAGGCTTGGTCGCTCACAGCAACTTTGTGGATCGGAGACTTGGAAGTCAGTCAATCTTTTATATGACTGCCTTCTCCAATGCCATTATCAAGCGTACATGATGATTGGATTATGCCCATGCAAATTTCAACCAATCTTACAGGCATCCTCCAATCGTGATCACTTACTCTGGACTTTAAGCGTCACTTTCTGGTATTGTGTGGACGAGTCCATGCGGCACGCCAGAATTCTGCCATCATCTGCATCTTGAATCGGGTCCAGGACAAGGGTAGTTGAGTATTGGTTTTTGGTGTCTTGTCGGTCCGCGCTCATTAGCAAGGTAGTGCTTTCGAACCAAAACACGCGACGAGGATCAGTTCCTGTATGCAGTTAAATAAATTAGCGGGGGACGTGGCGAGGTCTTCGACGTTATGACTCGGAGTGCATTGAAATCTGAAGCATTGGAATCTGTAACGTCGAATGTCCGGCATGGATGGGCATTCCCATTCATTTGTTTGCATAGAGACTATTGATAAACACACGGTCTTCATCACAATAGAATATGGTTGATCACATTGTTTGTGATCACGAATTCTTCGAAATTGTTTTACAAACTATTTTATTAAAATAGTTATTCGTCGTTGCATGAGGAGATCGATGGGTAGGAACCAAGGTTCAATATTCTATAATGTTCAATTAGGTGGGATTATGACATTATATCCCACACCTCCTTCCACTTTTTGAAGGGCAGGTGTTCTGCCGAAAATCCAAAGTTGAAAGTTTGTGACGTCATAAACTGTGTTTTACGATGGTCTCATTTCAATTTACTTTCCCTTATATGGGTGAACAACAGTTTATGGGGTCACAAAACGCCAACTTCAAGAGGCGATAACTCAAACATAATTTGTCCAATCCATTTCAATCTTTTACAATTTACAATTTATTAATGAACGCTAATTTTGAGGCCCGTTGCGGCCTGAACTGTCATGGGCTTAATAGTCACCTGTAGCCGAGCAGGTAAGTGTGAGCCTGTCCCCCTCATGCACACTCAGGGTGCTGCCGGTGAATGCCTCCGGGGCTTGGTTGCTGGTCACCTGCAAGTCCAGCCGGCCTGTGTCACCGGCAATCAAATGTTATGGTTGCAGTGAACAAGTTAGAGTTAGATGTTATTGTTACAGTGAATAAGTTTGAATTAAAACTAAAAAAAGGTTTTTTCATAACTTTGATCGAGTTTTGCAAGTTAGAGCAGAGTAAAATACATTCAAAATGTACTTAGTTTCATTAACATATTTACGTTCCCTTACATCCCTTACATTAACATACGTTCTCTTACATTAACATATTTACATTCCCTTATTGGGTGCTGAAGTTTGTAGAAATATTATAAGTATTCGATTACGTTGGATAAAGAGTACTTTCATTTATGCCATGGCTTACGTATTATTGAAACTGTAAGTAATTTTATCTCAATTTATTTTTCTTATTCAAGTTGATGTGTTTGAAATGAAGATTGTACGGAGAGAAGAGAAAGGTGGTGAAGCGTGTGGTGAGGAGATCAAGAGATGGAGGCTGATGCTAGGTTGGGAGGCGGTTGTGCAAGAATTTCCAGGAGAACACGAAGCTGTTCTGGAAAGAGGTGAGCAGGGTAAGGAAGGGTGAGATGAAGAAGGATGAGGGGAGTAAAGATGTATACGTCCGGTTGTTGTTGGAGCAAAGTGATGCTCGGAATATGCGGGCTGGTGAATTTGAGGAATTGTGGAATCCTAAGAGTGTCAGATTGACTGCTATTGTTACTGAGTGCGGAGCTTTGTGCACGGATGCCGGTTATGGGAGCAAGAATTGTTTAGGTATCAGAGAAAAAGAGGTGCAGAAGGCGGTAGAAGTGATGATAGCAGGGAACCCCATAGTTTGGACTGCGTTGCGACTAAGTGCCTACAGAGGGTTGGAGAAACGATAATCGAATGCTTGGTGAGGCTTCTAAGTCTGTGTATTGTGGCGGGCGTGGTGCCGATTGAGTGATGTAGTGCTTGCACTGTTCCGTTGTACGCGGGCAAAGGAGATAGCAATGAATGCAGCAACTCAAGAGTTATCGGCTCGTTGTGTGCGTTGGGTGAGTTTTAAGGGAGAATTCTAATCATAAGGGTAAGAGGGATAGATTGACTTTCGGAGTGGTATACGGTGTGCAGATCGGATTTTGACCGACAAATCTATGAGGTGTTCCTTGTGAAGTGAAATAATGTGTCCTGAGCCTTCATGGACCGAGGTAAGGCATAAGATAGGGTTGATAAGGAGCTACGCAATGTGGAGGGTCTCGTGTTAGTATTGTCAGACGGATTTGTTCAGGAGCGCTGCAGAGTTTCCATATTGACCTCAGAGCATGTGTCAGAGTAGGAAGCCGATTAAGTGCTTGGCTCCCAAAGGAACTGTAACTGTCTCCATGGCGATTCAGTGTTTACATAGATGGAGTGTTGACGCGAGTGCATTTGCTCTAGGTTTGGACTTTTTAAACTGAAATGGGCGGATTTGGCTGTCGAGTTGGTTGCTGATTGCGGATGATACGGCACTGATAGCTGATTCGAAGTTGAATTGGCTTGTGTCGAAGTTTGGTAGAGCGCATGCGAGGAGGATGCTGAAGATAATGAGAACAAATATAAAGTAATGAGATTTTCATGGAATTACGATGCAAGCGGAGTCAGACCGCCTAAGTGAAGATTTAACGAGAAAATTCAGTGTTTTAAGTACTCTGGCTCTTCTGAGGAGAGGACTGGACTCAGAGCAAATGAAGGGTGTGAAGTGCTGGTTGCACTTGGGTGCACCTGAGAGCGTAATGAGCATCATGATAGTGGGTAGGAAAGCAGAGAGATGTGTGAGGGGTAGCGGTCCCAACTGTGCTCTACGGAGCAGATACGTGAGTGCGATTGCGGAAGAAAGGAGAATGTTGAATGTCTTGGAGATCAAAACTTTGAGAGGGGTGGCCGGAGTGACGGGGTAGGATACAATCAATAATGACGTCGTACGAAAAAGAACACGGAAGTTGAGTAAGTTGGAGGACTGGGTAGAATCTTGTGTTCTGAAGTGGTTTGGGCTTATGGTGAGGATGGATGATGAAAGATTAGGGAGAAAAGTGATGAAAGGGAAGGTGAATAGGCGTAGGCATAGAGAAAGATCGGTGTTAGGTTGAATGAATAGCGTGAAGCAAGCTCTAGGGAAGAAAGAAATCAGTGTTGAGGTAGCGAGAGAGCGCGCAATCGATTGATGTGAGGAGAAAAATATTGTGAATGTGTGTATTTGATCCGGCCTGGTTGAGCTTCCAGGTCCTTGGTATCATTGGGAAACGAGATGGACGTGGGTGGGGGAGAGCCCAGAAATTATGATGGGGTCGGAGTAAACATGTGAAAGCTGTCGGGCCATTCTAATGACACTGAACGTGGACAGACCCTTTAGCACTAGAGGGTAAAGTTTTTGTATGAGTATGTGTGCATGAGAGGCGGGCAAGACACGTCATACCGTCGGTCATCACCCTTTCGAGGGATTCCGCCTTGCTCTTGTATTCGTATCTGATTAAATTAAGAATAAATCTTCTGTAATCTTTTTACGACAAACTAGCTACCTATTGGGCGACAATTGAGAGCATCAGAGTTACATCTGAATTTGCTCAATCTATATGTGCGTTCGAGATGATCTCAAAGAGACTGAACCAGCTGCTGCTTGAGATGCTGGGGGCGTGCACCTATATGTGTATCAACCAGCTGCTCGAGGTGGTATCAGAGCTCTCATTATCTGGAAAGATGGTGAATTTAGAATGAACGTATAAAGTCCTCATCTTCTCATAAATCTGAAAAACGTAGCAGCACCACATGCAATGACTATCTTCGCGAAGGTAATCAAAAAGTCCATAACATTTAGCAACAACAACAACTCTCATTGTATACAATTTCTCATAATGCTGCTCGTTGAATCACTGTTGAGTGCTGACATTTTTTTGTGGTGAACTTGTTTCACTGTCACCTCATAGGTTGGAAACCTCAAATGTTTGTAAAATCACTTCTCTTCTGGTAATTTTCATTACACCTAGATTCTGATACAATAAATTTATACCAGAATTCTGTTTGATTGTTATCAGCATTATTTCACCTCTGCCATTTCGAATGATATTGATATATTTGTTGGTATGACAATAGTTATTTTCTATCGTACACTTTTCTTTTCGAGAAAGTGAAAACCATAACGTGAATGTCGTTTCCCGTGCGTAGTTTATTCATGAAGTTCGTTTGTGTGTGATGAAACTTTCGTTGATAAAAGTGATACAAGTTATTCTACGAGCCAACTTCCCTCCCACTCTGCTTCCGCGCTGACATATTTTTCAATTATTCCGGTCAAAGACAAGTATTGTTCGTTTCTCTCACTTCTTGACTTTCTTATTGGCCAACTCACATGAATATCGTCAATTCCGTTCCTAGAAGAGGAGTCTACCCAACACAAGAGTACAACAACAAGTTCGACACATCAGTCTCTAAAAGGTAGGACACAGCCTCCGATCGGTTAATCATTTCTAAAACGTTAAGTAGTTAAAAAATAGCAGATCTTTACGTGTCCAGTAGAGTGCTTAATGTAGGAAGGGTGTTCTCCCTCTTTCTTCGAGCACACAGATTGTGTGACCTCCATTTTTTAGCTGATGAGATAGCCTTTATTAAATGTTCACTTAAAAAGTTGGCATATCCAGCTGGATTAATTTATGGAGCTCTCTCACAAGACAAGCGAAGGTAATTTAACCCTTCACAAGACTGTACCGTTCAGACCGATAAACCAAATGTTCTAGTCCTGCCCTATACTTCCGCATCTTGTTCAATTCGGCCTCTATTTAAATGCTTCAATACCACGATTGTTCAGAAAACTTGCAATTTTTTGAAAAAACAACTGGTCCATACCAAACCTAAACTACTGAGAGATCTAACTTGTGGTACTTATGTTGTTCCGCGTGGTAGTTGTGATCAGGTGTACGTGGGGAAGACAGGGAGATCTATGTCAGTACGTGTCAAGGAACACAAGAGCAATGTGAGATTTGGTAGAAACAATAGTGCAATATTCTGTCATGTTAGAGACACTGACCATAGAATAAATTGGGATTCAACAAAAGCTAGTTTTTAAATCCAATTCGAAACCGGAAAGATTGTTGATAGAGTCTAGTTTAATCTAGAAGTTACCTAATATGAACGCAATGCCAGGTGTCTGTTCGGTTGATACAGTGACCCGTGATATACTACTCCATTCCAACAGGCACATAATGAATAATTTACCTCCTCCATATTCAACTCAATAGTTAGGCTCTGTATAGTAAAATATCTTCTTTACTGGCTTCCAGATCGTGTTGCTTGGTAGGATGTGTGCTCTCGTTTTTTTATTCTTCTAACCAAATTTATTTTTGACCTACAGTTTTAGGTTCTTGTTTATTTTCTAACTTTGTCGCTGAGGAGGGGCATAGACTTGCCCGAAACTTCCGACAATTTTTTAGTCAAGTGATTAAATAAAGGTGTCTCTTTTATTCCTTTTATTCAACTTTCCTCGTGAGTGAGGTAATTTTTCTGATTGGTGTAGGAAGGTTCATTTGAGAAGACGTAGCAGAACCTGGCTCGAACAACTGCTGCTGTGGATATATAATTGTTCGTTGTCGAGAGACAGCCTAAATTAACATGAACACTTTTTCCAAGTTGAATGATACTTCAAACACAAACTTGTCGTGTTGGTGTATCCATATTGATGCCCTCCAAAAGAGCTTGTGATTGAATGTTTTTCTCTCTAATAAGCGAGATAACATGATCAGAATATCGTTGACTGAGCTGCTGGTTTATAATTCATGTCCAATAAATGTATATATAC
>SDVV010026264.1:0-12287 GCA_016164225.1 Gammarus roeselii | reverse complement strand
TATATATATATAGAGAGAGAGAGAGAGAGAGAGAGAGAGAGAGAGAGAAAGAAAGTCACAAGGAGTCACAAGGAAATAGAGATCCAAAGAGGCAATCTCTGTCCATCCTCAGATTTGCATCGAAGTGAACCTCCCGGAGTCCCCCCCAGAGAGAACTCACCGTTTGTAACTCTCTCCAGTCACACTGACCTCAAAGAGGCTTTTGTGTGCTGCAGAGCATCCTCATGGTTCTGTAACAGTCGAAGGGTCTCATCTCCCTCCCCCTTCCCCAACCTATTGTTGGGGTGTGGAGCCATGTGGCGAGAGGCTTTTGCTTCTACTGTTCCTGCCTTCCAGGGACCGGTGTGATGGGGCAGGGCTCTCCTGTCACACTACGGTGGCGCTTGGTTCAATGAATCGTGAGGCGATACAGGTTAGGTAGCTGACCCTTCTATCTGATCTAGCTTTGTCGTGTTGGGCTGGTGTGATGGTCGTAGCTTTGGATGCTGACTTTTATGGGGTTGAGGTTCCCTGTTTGACCCTCGTGCGCTGCACGGGGGTTGCGTTTCCCTCAGTCATTGCTTCCAGGGCTGTTCCCACCATCTCCACAGCCGGGTTTGAGATGCCAGTGGGGCGTTGGGGGCGGCACAGGGCATGTCCTGCTAGTCTGTCGTGTCCGACAATTCCGCCCCCCATCCCCATAGATCTCCAGTTTGTCTTAAATGCCTTTGATATTATTACTGATAGTCGAGTTCAGGGAGAATCCGGTCAAGCCTACGCTTGTAAGTGTCCACTGATTCGCTCGCAGTCACTGCCGGCGGAAGTCTATTCCAAACGTTGATGATTTTGTAGGTCATCAGGTCACCGCAAGGTCAGGTGTTGAATCTCTTTGTTTGGAGTTTCAACCCGTGATTCCTGGTGGGGTGGTCATTTAACATGAATAGGTTTCTGTACTCTACGTTATTGAAGCATTTCAGGATTTTAAAGGTTTCAATGAGCTGTCCTCGAAGCCTACGCTTTTCGAGGGTGAAGAGTTTCAGTTCCCTTAATCTTCTCTGATACCCCATGTGCCTGATGGATGAGATCATCTATGTTGCCCTAGCCTGTACATTTTCCAGTCTCTTGATGTATTGGATCAGGGTGGGAGACCAGAATTGAACGGCATACTTCAATAAGGGTATAACTAGGGTGTTGTACAGGGTTAGGAGTATTTCATTGTCTCTGTACCTGAATTGCCTTCCGATGTATCCGAGGACTTTGTTTGCCTTTTTCTCAACTTCAGCGCACTGACTAGAGAATTTCAGGTCAGCGCCTGTAAACTCTCATAAGTTTTTTTCTAAGTTGGTGGTCGGGATCTGACTGCCCAATAGGGAGTAGTTCGCTGATCCGTTTGCTCTGCCGATGTGCATCACTGTGCACTTGTGCGTGTTGAATGGCATCTGCCATGCCTCGGACCATTCCCCAATTTTGTCAAAATTCTGTTGCAGGTACTCGAGAGCTGTGGGGTTTGCGGCGTCACTCCTAGTTTGGTGTCATCAGCCAATTTTGATATTTTACCACTGACGCCTGCGTCTAGGTCATTTATGTAAAAGAGGAACACGAGTGGGCCTAGGACTGATCCTTGGGGGATCCCGCTTTTAATCGGGGCCCATGGTGAGCTTTCACCATTGATCACCACTCGCTGCATCCTGTCTGAGAGCCAGTGCTCTATCCATTCCGAGATCCTTCCCACAACTCCAAGAGCTCTCAGCTTGGTGACGAGTCTCTTGTGAGGGACCTTGTCAAATGCCTTCTTGAATTCTAGATACATGATATCGATGGACCTTGAGCCGTCGTAGATATCGATGCTGACTGTTCCCTATAAGATTGTTCGTCTCCAGATGGTTTACTATTTGATCTGCGATAATAGACTCCAACATTTTGCCCATAATTGATGTGAGGCTGATGGGCCTGTAGTTTGCCGGGATATTTTAAGCCCCTTTCTGTAGATAGGGGTAACTTTGGCTATCTTCGTGTCCTCGAAAACCGCCCCTCTTCCAATGAGAGGTCGAATATCACCAGGAGATGGGGGGCAATTTCGTCAGATACAGCCTTTATTACTCTCGGGAAGAACCCGTCGTAGACTGCAGATTTGTTAGCATTCAGCTTCTTGATTAGTCCTACTATCTCTGCAGCTGCGCATTGGATGTCCTCCAAGGGATGCATCCCCCAGTACCTAATGGAGGGTTCCGGGATTGCATTTTCACTCTCTTCGGTGAATACGCTAACACGCTGGTTAAGCACCTCCGCTATCTCCGCATTTGTAGTGGTCAGAGTTCCTTCGTAGTAAGTGGGCCGATGGAAGCTCTGATGGGTTTCCTACTGTTTACGTGGCTGAAGAACTCTTTCAGGTTGCGTTTGCAGGCAGCTGCATCTCGAAGTTCTTCGTTGTGTTGAGCTACTCTAATTCGCCTTTTCACCACTCTACACTGTTTCCTGTGTTTGTTCCACAATCGGGCCGAAGGATTTTGTTTCCAGCGCCTGTATGCGTGGTCTGTGGTAGACATGGCTTCTTGGATGCCTCTGTTAAACCACTTGGAGTGTGGCTTTTGGTCGGCTCGCACATCCTTGATTAGGATGCAGCCTGCCTGGACGTCCAGGAATTTGGTTTTAAAATTCGTCCAGGATGCCTCAACTGATTCCAGCCGCCTGGTGGGTTGGAGGTTGATGAAGTCCCTTTTAAACTTAACGAATTCAGCTCGTCGGAAGTTGAGCCTGCGTATAGCGTTTGAAATTTTTCGCTTTGTGGGCACGTGGATGACGCACCTGACCATACAACAGCAAAAGTACGTGTAGCTTTCTAGTTGTGCCTTTGATTTCGATACCTATGACCTCGTTTGGGGCATCAATGGTGCGGCGTGTGGCTCTGAGGTGGTTTCGCTCATAGATTGAGACACCTCCTCTCCGTCTGGCCTGACGGTCTCTTTTGATGCAGTTGTACCCTTCAAGTTCGAACTCACCTTCGAAATCGTTTTTTCTGTCTGGATCCAGGTTTTTGTAATGACTATTATATCAGGCATCTCGGAAGCAACATGGCCGCGGAACTTTGCTTGTTTGTTCCTGATCTATTTTGCGTTCAGAAGTAGCTTTCGGAGGTCATTTATGTTGTTCTCGGCTCTTTGGATACGTTCTTGTTTCCGGTTGCGGTGGCTGCTCGTCTCTCTGGGGGCGTGATGGGGGAGGTCCAGTTTCCGGGTCGCTCCTCTTGTCATCACTCTACTGTGACTGTTCGTGTCGGAAGCTTCCATGCGGTTGCCGTTCGCGCCAGCTTTGGTCACGCTGCCGCTCAGTGCAGCGCCGTTACTCTTTGCCGGGTCGGGTTGGATAGCCCTGTCCCCGTCGACCATGGCTCCCTCCGCAGGGATGGCTGTCTCGATAATCGTGGTCTGCTCCAGTTGGACTATCGTCTCTCCGTCGGGGATCTCGGTATCTGTATCTGAGCTGGTGTCTCCTCTGCTGCTGTGGTCACCCTCGCCGGGGCTCGTGGAGCTGGAGCTAATGTCGTGATCAGGTCTGGCCAGTGCGGTGTTGGCAGCCCCCTCTCCAGAGTTTGTTGGGAGCTCTTGGTTTCTGATGTTTGTGTTGGGGGGTATCGGACTCTGTCTCGGTCTCCCTCTCCGAGGAGTCGGCATATCTGGCAAGGGCAGAAGATGTTTTTTTCCTCTTCCTTATCCACTTTCCTGTATCCGCCTGTTCCCTGCGGTGTGTGGGGGTGTTGAGGGGGCTGCTCCATCGCTGGGATGTGCGAGTGGGGGACGGTGCAGATGTTTGTGTTGTCGTGCTGTTTAGGTTGGGGTTTCCCTGTTTGGCGGGTTGCCCGAGGTCTTTGTATAGCCTCGTGTTGATCAGGTCTACCAGTTGGCGTGATCCTGCGGCGTTGAGGTGGATTCCGTCCTTCCTGTAGAGAACCTTCTTGTTCTCGAAGGTGAACGAAGGGTTTACGAATCGCTCCCCTGCTGTGTCGCACAGTGCCCTCACCCTTCTGCTCAGGGCGATGGCTTTGCTGTGTGCCTCTCTTGAGATGTTTAGGCGGGGGAGAAGACCAATGATGATGCTTTTGTTGCTTTTTTATAGTACCTATTAGGGCCTTGGAGTTGGCCATGAAGGGTTTGGTGAGGCCGGTTCGTCCCCTCCGTAGAAAGAGGTCGTTTCTTTCTGCCAGTACAATGATTGAGCTGCGTTAGTCGATAGTCATGTTCGACACTGCCGCTCTGGTTCGGAAAGGGTCTGCACCTGGGATCGCTTCCGCAATCCGGCTTAGGGGATTTAACTCGGTGAAATGGTTACCGAGTCCCCCCACTAACGAGTCCCCGACTAGGTTGTTGGTCAGCTCGTTGGGGCTGCTGTTGTTGTTGTTGGGCCCTTTCTTATTCTGGGCGCTGGTTATTTGGACGTTGGGCTCACCGAGAACTCCTTACCTGTTTCTGGTTTGTAGGTGCAATTCTGGGTTTGCAGCCGGCTGAACCCTTGATCTGTTTGAGACCACGCTGAAACCTGTTGAGTTTTTCCAATTTCTCTCCTAGTTTCCTCGGTCTCGTGGGATAGAGGGGGTGTTGTTACACTAGGGTAGCCCTGCTTGGCTCGCATTTGGTCGTGGTCAGGGGCCTTATTTTTGTTGCCTGTAGCCTCCGTGTCCTCTGTTGGGGTCTGGGGCTTCCTCCACGAGTCGGGTTTCCCCGGTAGTCCCACCAGGTAGGTCCCTGGTGGTTTGGTTTCACTTGAGTTGCTCTGCGGTCCTGGCTTTGTTGCTGCTTACCCGCTTTCCTTCTTCTTTTGCTGTTGAGTTCTCAGCCGCTAGTAGTTTGCTTCTGCGTACTACCCCGAGCGTGGCTTATGTTTTCCACACAGAGGAAGTAATCTTCTGCTGTTTCCCTTCTCCTCAGGAGAAGGTCAGTCTGGGTCCTGTCTCTGTTGCTGAGGCTGGTGTCTCTGTTTAGTGTTGGAGGGACCTCCGCTACTGCGGGAAGAATCTCCGCTACTTTCACCATCTGCAGCTGTGTTAGGTCGTTTCGGAGTTCCTCGATCAGACTCTCGAGTTCCCTGAGCTTGGAATCGGTTCTTACAGGGTTCTGCTGTGGGTCTTTGGGAGTGTTCTGCAGGGTAGCCTTGAGGTTTTGCAGTTCTTTTCTGAGGTTTCGATTTTCTTCCTTCAGCTTCTTACTCTGCATTTCGCACATGCAGAAACGGCATGTTGTTTTGGCTCCCAGTTTGGCGTAGCAGGCCTCCTTGAAATTCGAACACCATTTCTGCGTGCCGCACACATAGCATTGGTGCCTGGTTTCAGCTGGGCCGGACTGTTTTCGGGGGGTTACCGCTGTTCTCTGTGCCGCTCACTGTTCTCATTGAGCGGCTTTTGGGCCTTTCCTCTCGTGGCTTTTGGTTTTGCCATCTCTCTCTCTTATCTTTGCTGCTTCCTTTAGGTTGGGGTTTCATGTAGTCGGCTCTTTTGCTTTGATTGGTGCTTTCTTTGCTTTATGGGCGCTTTATATCTTTTTATCTTTCGTCGTCACCATAATATTCGTTCAAGTTTTTTTTTAAGGCTTTAGAGGGGCCTCCCGAAAGAGTCCCCTGCTTTCTCGCCGCATCGTCCCTCTGCTTGGGCGTTTTCATCCTAGTTTGACTCCAATGACCCGGGTAAATGAGTGCATGATCCTAGCCGCACCACCGGCCGGAAGGATCTCTCCATAGACCTGGCGTCCCATAACGTGCTTCTGCTCCCTACAGTTAGATATACACAGATATATCCGCACTCGGATGCACATGACCGTAGATCATATGATCGCATTGGTCACTTGTCTCCGATTTTCACCGGGGGGAGAGGGGGGTGTTGGTTACTGGGGGCTCGTTATTTTTTACTAGTGTCCTTGCAGATGGTGGATTCTTAGGGTTGTTTGTGTACTTCTCCAGAGGTTTGATCGCCGGGCTTCGTAGCCAGGACATCACAAGGTAGAGAAGTGCCCTTGTCTTCCTCATCTCCGCCGATCTGGGATGTAGGGCTGTGAACGTGCAGTCATTACATGCAGGACAGCGTACCGGGGTATTAGAACTCATCCATTCATGCGCTCCCCAGGCGTCCAAGGTCTCTAGAGCCTTGGTCTCTTACAACCACATTCAAAAGGAGGCATTATTTATAGAGGTTCCACAGCCTTTTTTTATAATTGTTACCGTTATTATTTTTCATTATTATTATTATTATATATTTCTATATTTTTCTAACCGTTTTGTGTGCTTGTAAACAGGGGACATTTGCTGGAGAATCAATAGCCTAGTGCCGCGTTGGAGGAGTCACCGGGTCATTCGCACGAGCTCGAGAAACCACTAGACCATTTCCACGTTTGGCAGCAGGTCTCGATATCTCCTTTGGTGGCAGACGTGCCCATTTATCTACATGTACTCGCATGTACATAACCTCTCACACACATACCCTCACCGCTCTTCCGCTTCCAACTACCCCCACCGCTCTTCCACTCCCAACTACCCCCACCGCCATTCCGCTTCCAACTAGCCCCATCACTCTTCCGCTTCCAACTACCCCCACTGCTCTTCCCCTCCTAACTACCCCCACCGTCATTCCGCTTCCAACTAGCCCCATCACTATTCCGCTTCCAACTAGCCCCATCACTATTCCGCTTCCAACTACCACCACCGCTCTTCTCGAAATCAACTCAAATTCTATCAACGCTCTCACCACCAGCCGTGTAACGGAGCATTATACTCATGAGCACTCCCTTGAATCTGTCCTCTGACGATAGCTGGTTCTCTGTTATTATCTCCACAACTTCGTTTCGTGTCCAACTCTTGCATTAGAACACTCACAACCACCTTCTTGCAGTTCCCCCAAAAACTCACAGTACACTCGCCCATACTGTTCTTTTCTCTTCACTCAGTATCAGTACAAATTATTTTCGTTCACAGCATCTCTCTACGCCCGACTTTCTTCCACTTGCCTCACAAAACATTAATTTCCCATCCCCTTTTATCTTTCATCCACTTGTCCTACCCAACACTCATTCCCCTTTTCCATTTGACTTCGTCTCCCTCATTAGTATATGCAGACTTCTTACAGCTGATCACACACCCGACATTCTGTGCCCCCCATAACAGTGTGAACCAATACTTCCTTTCAGGACCACCAACTCATTTGAATGACATTTGTCATAACATTCCGTTGAAAAAAATGGTACTGTGTAAAACCATCTCTCCGCTAGGGCTGCATAGGAGACATAATCACGTGCAACGGCTTGCAGAGTGAGAAGGCAAATTTGAGAGAATAACCTACCCATATTGTGATGTGCGCAACGTGCGTCCTGCACCTGCCGCAATTGGATGCCAGTCCATCTGTGGCTGCAGATAGACTGGCGTCTGCGATTCAATCCTGGACTGAGCAGATGCCTGCTGGCTGATCGTTCGATGAAGTAGAAATATGTTTAAACTGTTCTCCAATTGCCAAGGAATTTTTATTTGCTGTTTTATGTAGAGTTAAAAAGTTTACGATCTTCCGTGTCACGCTTGAACGTAATGTTTGCAGTATCTGCCAAATTCAAGGAACTGATTGGGATAACCCGTTCTCTTCTTGCTATTCTAAGATGTAATCGATCAATTTAATATCCTCCAATGAAGAATCTCCTCAACGTATCTTTCGAACAATATTGTAAATGTAGTCAAGAGTTGTTCATATTAATATTCACCTATTACAAATGCAATAAAGACTAAACACAGCTATCACTTCAATCATATAGTCATCATGTAAAGATATACAACAACAAGAGAATATCAAACTCCACTTACGATGAACAACTTAACGACTGTGAAATATGAGTCAACTACAATTTACAAACTCGATTATTTTTCCCAACGTTCAACAACTACTTTTCAATATAAAATCTCTAAGCATCTGTCCGAACACAATTTTTAATGACCACAAAACGATTGATTCATATTTCGTCGCACTAAGGTCACGCGGGTGGCACACTGTAATATTTGTTCGGAGCCTGCCGGGGTATGTGGCAGGTACGTTATGCTTTGTGTCACATCAACACAATTTTGCTGTTCTGACACAGACAATAACGCTAATAAGTGTGTCACTCGTATTGGAGTGTGTCAGCATGAAATGGTATGGTGCATGTGACACACTTATATCCGACAAAAGTTATTTGAGTGCAGCCTTAATACATCACAGCCTCTTCACAACATCACACTGCTTCCTCACATATCACACTGATTCCTCACAACATCACACTACTTCCTCACAACATCACATTGCTTCCTCACAACATCATACTGTCTCTTCACAATATCTCACTGCCTCTTCACAACATCTCACTGCCTCTTCACAACATCACACTGCCTCTTCACAACTTCACACTGCCTCTTCACAACATCACACTGCTTCCTTACAACATCACACTGCTTCCTCACAACATCACACTGCTTCCTCACAACATCTCACTGCTTTCTCCCAACATCATCCTGCTTCTTTACAACATCAAACTGCCTCTTCACAACGTCACACTGTTTCCTCACAACATCACACTGCCTCTTCACAACATCACACTGCTTCCTCATAACATCATCCGGCTTCTTCACAACATCAAACTGCCTCAACACAACATCACACTGCTTTCTCACAACATCACACTGCCTCTTCACAACATCACACTGCTTCCTCACAACATCATACTGCTGCTTCCTAACAACATCATACTGCTTCACCAGAACATCTCACCAATTTCTCTCCTCTTCACTTCGCCTTAGCAGCCTCGCAAATTTATCGACACTGATAATATGGGTTCGAAGGGCGGAGGGAGGAAGCTCTGCTAACACCTTCCAAAACTGTCTGATCATCACCTACGCGTATCAGCTGTCGTAGCCGGGGACCCTAATTTAAGACACAAACTGCAACTTCAAGCAACATTGATGGTAAAACATGAACTAAACGTTGGTATGTGTTTCAGACCGTACCATTCAGGGATACAGTTTACGAGCTGTCCTGTCGAACGCACGCATATGAGGAGCAATGGTCGTTGATTACTTCATTCAAACTCAGTTATTTTTGGCGACCGTCCAGTCAGTCCCTCGCATGTAATCCTCTCAGCAGGATGCAGTTCTTAATTGGCAAGGAAACCTTCAGAGCGTTGATGCAAATTCATCGTGTCGTGAGCTGGGGTGCAATTTCAGATAGAAATTGAAAAGATTTTTTCTAATAACATCATAACAATTGATTCGTAGATGGAATGGATGTAAAGTTTTGATTGATATCACGGATTGTGCATTGCAATATTATGAACTGTTTGCAGCGTTGCTGAGCACGCGTCACTGCACGAAAAGCTGCTTAATCCATGTTTACGGGACAGTACCTACAAAAGGAAAATCTAGTGACATTTTGTGAAAAAATAATTCTTTAATTTTATTTCTATGAACAGTAGCGGCAGAAAATTATTTTATGATTAATCTATGACATAGAAACTATAGACACTTTCTCCATGTGAAATTTTACCTAATATGATTTATCAATACGAGATAATATCATTTAGGTTTTATGTAAATCTTTATTTGTAATCAAAGTTTTGTTTGTTACCAAGCATTAGAATGCACTACCGTTAACTCCATAATTTGGTGTCGAGGTTTCACCTATCCGTAGAACGGTCCGATTTAGTCTCCACGAAAGTGTCCTGTAAATTGTCCTCAGCCCTCTGACATCAATCTGCCTTGGAGGACGTCATTCACCATTCGCCTCGGGCTGGAGCCTAGGCCTCTCCAGGTCATGGCTATGATAGCAAAGTTTCCCGTACTGCTTATTGAACTCTACGATGGGCTAACTCGGTTTCTAAAATTAAACGTCATTCGCTTGGTAACATCGGAGTAACGACGTAACTTTTCGAATATCTATAATAATCCTTAAAAATCATTATTGTCGGTTCCATACCCAATGTCTTACAGCTCATTGCACTTATCATTGCACCCAACATCGTGCAACCATCCTAAACTCCTGATTTTCACCCAGTTTCCACTAGTCCATTCAACACCATATGAGAACCCTGGCACTTAAAACACAACATCCTCCAACCACTCTTTATTCAAGCAAACACAGATTCTGCTCGAATCGTCCTTCCTTGAACATATAATTACTGACTCGACAGCCAACTCTGCTCAATAGCTCCTGACAACTCTAAAATTTACTCAACATACTCGCGTTTACCTTCCTGACCGCTCCATTCATATAGAGATTGAAGGTAAGATAGAAGGTAAGACATAACTTACCCTTGAGGCAGTCCCACTTTCACTGGGAACGAACATGTTAAATCGCGTCCCATTCTGACACTTGCTATGCTGTCAACAAAAAAAAACTCCATGTCAAGCAAATGTTTTTTTTTTCTGTCCCATGAATGCTCAAAACACATCATTTATTTTTCAATGTGATTCTCCCGACCTTTCCTACAACCCCTGCAAAATTTGATCGGTGCACCCTCAACCAATCCTAAAGCCACACTGTTCCTTGCCAACTGAACCATCCGTATTAACGCTGATTCACTTGATTAGTTCTGCCCCCGTACAACTGCTCATCACACGAATCCAACTAGTTCTTCGTGAGTTACTGCATTCATCAATTCCGTCTCCGCTGCCCCTTAACAGCTTAACAATGCAAGCATTGCGCCACTTAATCGGCCCCACGCCCCACTTACAACACAAATTTAGATAATCTCGCCTACTATTTGATTACCGACTCCTCAGTCCTCTCTATTTGTCCAAACAAGATATTTTCCATGCTTACATTGCTTTTACTTTCACCAGCACCTCTTTCTTAGTAACAGCCTAATAGACATCATCAACGTTCAACAACTGCTCGAAGTACTTCACCAACATCATACGAGAGGACACTTCCTTCTCTCCGTTAAACTTTTATCCAACAGACCACTGATTAGCCACACCACACGTACTCGTGACCAACATTCCTCCACTCCCGGCTTCTTTCCAATTACCACACCAAGCTCACATGCGACCCTACTTTTCAGCTTCATCTCACTCAGCTCCAACGCATCTAACGTCCTCCTAACAGGAATTTCACCTCTCACACTCCTCTTTGCTTGATCTGTACCCTTAACTTCGTGTTCGGAGATGCACGGACCTCACCTCTCCTTGCCCGTATAGCCTTCTTTGAGTGGGTCAATTAATAAGGAGGGGATCCCAGACCCAATGTTTCGCCCCTATTTGTCACCTCGTACGACGTGAATGGGGTAAGGTAGCAAAGATTCTAACCCCCAAGGGACCAGCGCTCATGGTGAACAGGTGCTCGTCCTTTAGCCACGTGACACACGTCATGTAGCTACTCAGTTCTGCGCAGGCCTGTCTATTGAAATGCAATAACAAGATAATAACGAGAAAACTAACTTATATCTGCACGGTTTTATGATCGTGCACACAGATGACTTGCATCTATGTGCAAATTGTGTTTAACTCGGGAAAATTTTCTGCGGTTAATAAGATCTATGACTAAGTCAAGCATATGTTACGGTTGAAACAGTTATTTTTTGGAAAGAAACAATTATTACAACAACACGAATCCTTTTATTGCAGCACATGTTTGGCAGGGGTCAGTGTTGTGTGGGGTACAAAATCTTCTCTCTAATGATTGACTTTTAACAGATTTTCCTCATTAATCAAATGACAATTGCAGCATTTTGATTGATTACCTATAAGTATGTATAGTTTAGCGGATTGCATGCATTTTAATCGAAATTGAGGTATATCTATTTCCTGAATGTTATCGCGTGTTAGAAATTAAAGCGTTGGGACCGACTAAATTTTGCGTTCTAGATGAATCATACAACCTTATCGATGATCAAAAATTCTTCTCCCGTAAAGCAAAAATTTGATCAAATATCTGACCGGTATTCCATTAACGGCTTGCAGAGAGCTCTTTCTAACCCGTCGCAGTTGTTCAACCGTGACCCCCCCTCTCATCCCCGTCATGGATAGTGCCATGGCCTAAGTCCGAATTATCCGCTACCTCATCCCCGCCATTACTCTTGCCTTGTGTGCCTCACACCGCCGTGACAACAATTAATGATAGGTCGTGAATCGCTGTTGCCTGGTTACCGACTGGACCAGGCACTTACAAAAAACAAGTGGGGACTAGTTCAGTCTAAGCTACATCCAAATCCCGCACGGGATTTGGATGTAGGAGTAAAAAAGGGAAGTTGTTGGCGTCATCACTGACGTATCTTCGCTACGGATTAGATTTTCAAAAGTAGAAAAAATATCATGACTTT
>SDVV010026263.1:0-12288 GCA_016164225.1 Gammarus roeselii | reverse complement strand
TATGTATATGTGAGTGTATATGTGTGTATATGTGTATATGTGAGTATGTGTGTGTGTGTGTGTGTGTGTGTGTGTGTATATATGCGAGTTTGTATGTGCGTGTGTATGTATGTGTGTGTGTATGTGTGTTTGTATGTGTGTATGTATATATTTGTGTGCATATTTGAGTGCATGTGTGTGCATATGTGTGTGCATATGTGTGTGCATATGTGTGTGCATATGTGTGTGCATATGTGTGTGCATATGTGTGTGCATATGTGTGTGCATATGTGTGTGCATATGTGTGTGCATATGTGTGTTTCTGTATGTGTGTGTATGTATGTGTTCATGTGTGTGTATGCATATGAGTGTATGAATGTGTGTATGAATGTGTGTATGTATGTGCGTGTATGTATGTGTGTATGTATGTGTTGGCATGTGTGTGTATGTATGTGTGAGTATGTATGTATGTGTATGGGTATGTATGTGTGTATGTATGTGTGTATGTGTATGTATTTGTGTGTGTATGTGTGTGTATGAATGTAAGTATGAATGTGTGTATGAATGTGTGTGTTTATGAATGTGTGTACGTGTGTGTGTGTGTGTGTTTATGAGTGTGTGTATGTATGTGTATGTTTGTGTATGTAGGTGTATGTATGTGTATGTATGTGTATGTATGCATGTATGTGTGTATATGTGTGTGTATGTGTGCGTGTGTATATGTGTGCATATGTGTGTGTATGTGTGTGCATGTGTGTATATGTGTGCATGTGTGTTCATGTTTGTGTTCATGTGTGTTCATGTGTGTGGTCATGTGCGTGTACGCGTGTGTGTGTATGCGTGTGTGTGCGCGCGCGTAATTTTGAACTCATCAAGTACGGCAACAACGATGGACTGAAGGAGCGAACCGGCTACAGATCATACGACGATAGTCCCATCATTGCAGTGACTTATCTGCGGGACTTGGGTGTCACAATGAGCAATGACGCTTCTTTTGCTGCTCACACTTGTGAAATCGCACGCAAAGCCCGTAATCAAATGGGATGGATCTTGCGGGTCTTAGTAACAAGAGAAGAGAGACCCATGCTAATCTTGTTTAAAACAATGACTATCCCAATCCTTGAATGTTACTGCCAGCTTAGGGACCCCTGGAAGGACGGCGAACGTCAGATGCTCGAGGGCGTTCAGCGCACATTTACGAGCCGAATCCGTTCAGTCCAACATCTTGATTACTGGGGAAGGCTGAGGATGGTCTCAACTCGCTGGAGCGTAGACGGAAGAGATACATCATCATCTACGTATGGAAAATACCTTGTGGCCTTGTCCCGAAACCTGGACGGTCACACGGCGATTGAGGAAAAATGGAACCCAAAAGAAGAGGACGACTCGGCGAACAGGGCCGACCGGATGACAAATAAAGCACTCGGACGAGTGGTCAAAAAAAGGATGACGTCGCTCTCCTATCGGGGGCCTGCTCTCTTCAACTGGCTCCCGCAGTGGTTACGGGATGAAGAGGGCTCCACGGTGATGGAGTTCAAGCGGGTGCTAGACAGGCTCCTGAGGAACGTGCCTAACCAGCCCAACATGCCCCACTAGTCTCCGGGCACTGAGCACAGCATTCTCGACCAGCTGGCTCTAATGAGGTTGGACAGAAATTTTCCAACCTGTCTCCCACCAGACATGGCATCTACCTAATCCCTCCTCCTCCAGATGCTTCGCGGGGACAGCGAGTTCGGTGGCGGTGGAGCTGCTGTAAAGGACGTCGGCGGTGCACGAGCATGGCCGAGAGCGCAATGCGCCTAGAACACACCTACTGCGTGTGCGTGTCTGCTTGGGATGCGTCTGCGTGATTCTCTGCGGTAAATTTTATTGGCCTCAATATCGTTGTGGTGCTGGAGTGGTGGGTTGTAGTGTGTTTGTCCGGGTGTGTTGCGTCTTCATGTGCTTCTCTGTTGTACCGTGTCCTGTTCTATAATTTATTGATGCATTTTCATGTCATCCATACGGTTTGTCCATATGATAGCCAATAGTGCGAACTAATTAAAGTTCCTATACCTGTGTTAACATAGCTGTTCTCAATGTTAAGCTGGGGCGCATGACTGTCCTGGCCTTCCCCGGCTCAGCTGCTCTTCACTGGCTTGTGGCGCTGCTGGAGGGGGGTTGCAAAGGTACGACACCCAAAAAAGTGGCACCACCTTCCTCACGGGTCTTTGTCCAGTGTAGGAGCTTGCACCGGATGAAGAATTCATAACAGACACACATCGTAGAGCATTCGAGCAATGAGCCGGTAATTGCTTTTCTACCGCAGGAGGAGCTAGGGCTATGCAACAACTAGAACTCACCTGCGGTGATGCTTCTCGAGTCTCAAATGGGTCGAGGGAGTCTACACTCTCGCCCCTCGCCCTTTCCCCACCACCTTGAGAAGGGAGCGCCGGAGAGGGAGGGGGTGACGACATTGAACTCTCGTCGCCACCGGATGGAAGCGAATCTTGCGATCCTTTGAAACCGGCGGAAGGAGGGCACGAATCTCCGTCATCGTCGTCACCACCGTCATCATTATCTAGGTCGTCCTCCGCCTTCTCCTCCTCTTCGCCGATGATGCAGCTATAGTAGTAGAAGGTATGTTTCTTGTCTTTAATTTCGACGGGCGTGTAGTTGTCGGTCTGGGATAAGGCCTTTCTGAAACGTGAAATACTGGTTAGAAGCTAAGTGGCTGTCAAGAAATTTCATGATGGAAAATAATCACTGGAAACCATACAGTTTTGAGAACGTATCGGGAAAATTTGAAAAACCAACAAGTCACAGATGAGGAAAAAAATTCAGCTTTTATAACTCTCGAGAAACTTTCTCACGTAGTTATGTGACACTAAAAAGATGGAGCTGCCTCTTTATCAAATGGTCATGTCTATTTTTATTTGATTTGATCCTCAGTTCCACCAGAGCCTCAACGCGAGTCATAATAGGCTTCCCCGTAGGGCAAGGATTTAAGGATTTACAATATCTTTAGGTATAATGACATGATGACAAAATAAAAGAAATAGCAGAATACACAGATGATACGTACCAAGTCTTCGCCAGCGTGAGCTGTTCTAAAGACAACATTTGCTACCTAGGTGAATTTAATATTAACTTAAAACTAGGGTTGAGGAGTAGGGACCAACCGACGGACATTGTTGGAGGACATCCTCTACTCTCCACTATTTAATATGTCAAGACAGATGCAAGCATTAAATTGGATCATTAATTTCAAGAAAAATAAGCTGAGTAAGTCTGATCACTGACGTTTACTTTATCATGACTATTTACTGTTCCAACTGTCATTTATTTAGCTTGAGAGCAGAAAATGTCCGACATGAGGTCTATTACATTACTTACACATTGTTTGGCGTACGATGGCACCAATTTGAAACTAACTGCATAGTTAGCATGACATATTAACATATGCACACAGGAAAGAAATTTTCAATGAGTCATAATCTATGGGTACACTAAATGGACTGATTTCTACATGAACAAGATAATTGGAAATTTGAGCATGTGGGTCGAGAGAAAATATATATATTTACAGAATGAAAGCATCTATAGATGAAATGTTGAAACACAACTAGTTGACACGGAAAATTGCATAGCAGAAGTAAATTACAATTCAAAAGTTTCTGCACGTACAAGTTCAGAGATATAATTTTAGTTTACGTTTTAAGGTAGCAATACTTCTGCCAGTCCTTATATCTATGGTAATCGAATTCCAGGTCTTAGCAGCTCTGTATTTTAAAAATAGTTGGGACTGAGTTGACGAATTTCGTGGAATTTGCAAATCCGCATTGTTGCGAAGATCATACATAGGATTATTTCTAATGAAAAAAATGTTATCAATGCAAGTTAAATGATTCAAAGCTTTGGAGACAAACACTGCAGCGGAAAAATTTAATGATTTGACACAGTGGGAGAATGTTCCATTGACAAAAGAGGCAACGTGTGGTCACGTCTGCTAGCATGAGATAGTGTTCTGATGACAATCTTTTGACTAAGAACGATAGGTCCTAAGTTTGTTTTGTAGGTAGACGCATACACGTTTACTAAATACGTCAGAAAAGGATGAATAAGGCTATAGTACAAGAGCCTTTTAGCAGGAGTGGTAAGACAATTTCTAATTATGTATAGGATGCCACACGATTTGAATAATTTTCCGGCAACAAATGAGACGTGATCTGATCCGATAACACCGAGAAACTTTGTTTTTTGCTACATATGCCCCCTGTTGACCGTTTAATTCGACTTGTGTGTTAGGAATGGGTATCATCCTCCTGGAAAATATCATGACCTGCGTCTTGTCAACATTTAACGTCAGCTTGTTGGATGTGAACCAGTTTGAAATGTGAACCAATTGATTATTCATATTAGTAATAGTATCATTGAGGTTTTTCCCGGTCGAATAAACTGTCGTATCATCTGCAAAAGGTACTAAGGATAACCTGTTGCTAGTGTTTACTATGTCATTAATATATATAAGGAAGAGCAAAGGACCTAGGATCGACCCTTGCGGAACTCCTATATTTAACGTACTGGCAGATAATGATTGTTTATTCCAAGTCACTAGGTGTTTTCTATCAAGGAGACAACTTTTTATCCAAGATGATCATGGTTTCCAGTAGGCTCGCACGCCTCAATGTGCGAAAAAACAAAGCGCTTTAAAAGTTAGAAAAAAAAATGAAAATTTTAGCAATGTCAACGAAACGGACCTCCGCTTCCAATAATTTAAAACTTCATTAGTAATATGTACGCACGCTAGTGCGTGCAGGTAGCATCGTCGAGACTAGTACAAGGTTCACGTCTACACGGACTAAGTCCGCTCCGACAGCAACGCAACAAGACCTGGACCGCCACGCGGTCCAGGTCGACCACAGTACACTTCATTTATTCAGGTAAAACTTAGACGGAACGAATCCTCGTCTCCAATCATTTAGAACTTTAAGAGTAATATGTACGCACGCTAGTGCGCACAGGTATCATCGTTAGGACTGGTACAAGGTTTACGGCTACACGGACCGTCAGCTCCGACAGCAACGCAACACAATGTTTACAGCTACGCGGTCTAGTTAGGGAGAGGTACAATCTAGTTATTCAGGTAAGATTAGAACTCAGACGAAACGAATGCCTGCCCCCAACCACTCAGAACTCCATGAGTAATATGCAAGCGTGCCAGTGCGCACAGATAATATCGTCGAAATTGGTACAAGGTTTGTGACTTCACGGATTAGATCAACTCCAACCGCAACGCGTCACAAGGTCAATCCCAGAAGCTACATATGGTCCGTGCACGCGCGAGCGAGCACAGACTGAAGAAAAAAAAACATTCACAAAATCACAATCGCAAACAAATTACGAATCGTGAAGAGAGTAAGGGCAGGCTCGTAATGGGCAGAAAAACTGCTCACATTATTGATTTCCCACTCATTGTTCAAGGGAATAGGTTGAAAGAGGGAGAGGCCTCTTTGGTCCCAATAAAGATCGACGAATCCCGGAGGGTAACCTAAGTCTCTGGGGTCTTCCCGAGCTCCCCGGGTCCCTCGATTTTGATTTGAGCCTCATTTCCACCGGAGCCTCAACGTAAGTCAAAATAGGCTCCCCCGTAGGGCGCGACCGTCATTGATTTAGGTAAAGTCGCGCGGCCTCGCGTGCGAAAATATTAGTCTTGCCAAGATGAAACCAAGTACATATTTCAATTGTGGCATATTCGCGTACAAGAGGGTAAAGAGATAACGTGTCTCTTCGTAAATGTATTGTATTATCTCTGTACGTAATGAGATGGTGAGACCGCCTCACTTGCACAGGTGAGAGGGGTTTAAACAGTTTCATATACTCCGGTGTGTTTACCAAACGCGAGGAGCTTTTTTTTATAGTAGGCCGGGTCCGTCAGTAGGCTTTGTAGGTTGCACGGGGGATTCAAGAACGCTCGTCGGGCTGCCGCGAGTGCGTTGCAATCCATCAGTAAGTGTTTCACGCTGATAGCCACTTGGTGGCAACAGGGGCAAGGTGGCACGTTTGGTCCTATGGCGACATCCATCAGGTGGTTGTGAGTTTTCCCCGTGTGCCCCGTGCACAAGCGGTTGATGAGCACTTGGTCTTCTGTTGGTGAACTTCGTTTCCCATTCTCCGACTGAGGGTTTGACTGAAAGCATTTTTTGTCCACTCTGTTGCCACATTTCATCCCATCGGGATGTTATATGGGAGTTGATGACAGGGAACCAGTCCCGGTAATGTATTGCAAAAAAATTGTTCTTGACGAGTCCGCAAGTTTGTTTTCTCTTATTCCCGCGTGTCCGAGGATCCAGCAGACCGGGTCCCTCGAGAACCCTCATTTCGGCTCATCTCGGCTTGTCTCGAATCATTTCGGCTAGTCTCAGCCCGTCGTGACCAACTCAACTCGCCCCAACATGTTTCGACTGATCTCGGCACACCTTGACCAGCCTCGACGTGACCCTCGCTCGCTCTATGTGCCAGTAATCCGCGGACTGTATAATTAATTTTTCTACTAGACTATTTCACAAATACACTTTTTTCTGTGTGTAAGTTTTGCCGCATGGGGAGAGGGAAGCAGGGGTCCCAGGCTTCAGAGGGGCCTCAAGCGGGTCTTAAAGTTTCTCAAGGTGGTCCTAAAGGGTCTCAAGGGGGTCCCAAAGGGGCCCAGAAGAATTCTAGTGGGTCCCCTTAAATCTTCATGGTGTTCCAAGTCCCCCGGGAGCCCGAAACCCCGGTATCCCTCGAGTCCGACGGGTCCCAGGGTCACCTAGTCTCACCAGCCTCGGTTCGTCTCGACTCGTCGCCTCGCCACTCGACTCGTCTCCACTCGCCTTGTTCCCTCCACGCACAGTGCCATTCAAAATTTCCACTCTCTAAGATCAACATTATTTCACCATTTCGCCATCAAGACGCTTAGCTGTGCTCGGGCATTCATTAGGCGCCCGGGAGAGCGCAAATTCGCCCACCGTAAGTTGGACTAGACTAACTAACACACCGCTTAGTCTACCTAGGTTGGGTCCCTGCGGGCGTCTAACGATACCTAATTATATAACTAATCCAAAATTGATCACAATGAAAAAAAAAGAGCACAAATAAATAATAGAGTCCACGAAATAAGAAATAACAAAATACTAAAATAAAGTTAATGATCTATAAAATGAATAATCATCTATTCACCCCAAGGTCATGTCGATGCTCTAAACGCGTCACAGTTTGGGCAAATTAGACTTCTTGTCTCCACAACCTGTTATATAACGACATTTAGGCACAAATAGTTACCTCCTTACCGTTTCCGCGGACACATTCAAGATAAGATTATCGTTCCGATGTTCCATTTGTTTGGCACTTTGTTGAACTGGAATCGAAGGATAGAATTTCACATCCAAAACCCCGAATTGAAAACCCAAGCTATTTTCGTACCTGAGAACGTTCTCGTCTTTGATGCCCAAATAATTTTGAAGGAGAGTGAATGAGAACCATAGCTTGGTGGCGGAACTGTTCTCGTATACCACGAAGTTCTGGTACCAGTGCTTGGTCTGCATCACAGGGCGAGTTTCATTCTTTCCAAGAATCTTCTTCTTGATGTACAAGAACGGGCATTTCAGGCAAAAAGACTTGTAGTTTCGGTGTTCCTCGAAGCACGCGCCATCATTCTCGTCCGTGTACCTGCAAATCAGATCAGAGTGAGACTTCTAGCGCGATTTAATTGAGGTCCTTGAAGCACCGAACCTCAAATCAACCCCCAGTGATGCAAGACGTCAGTTATCGTCGGTCTCAGAGTTCGCTTTACTGAAGTTACTATAATAACCATGCTTCCTGATCAAGAGGCGGTGGAATTACATGCGAATGAGAGGGGTTTCTAGAGTGAAGGAGTTTATGTCCTACCAACGAATGTCAATTCAACAACTTGAGATGCAATAAGCTAGCGTCAGCCTGCGTTTCTTTCGATTTACCTGGGCATCAGCTTTCTAGCTTTATAAGAAACGTTGCTCATTTCAGTGAAGGGCAGTATTAGCCTTTTCTTTACTTGTTTATTGCTTTCCTTAGATTGAAGAATCTTTAGAAAGTTCCACGCCCCTTTGAACTTTTCTATCTTATCCGTGAATGGATAGTAAATATTGTTGGAGTTGCAGCACCAGACGAAGCGACCGGTCTCTTGCAACAATGCGTTCGTGAACAAAGTTTCCACGTCCTCGTACGTAATATCCTGCACGGTGTGGTACTTGTCAGTGAAGTGCTCATAACGGTTGAAGAGGACCTGATGACAATCTTCTTGAACAGGGGTAGTAGTGGATGGAGACTCAGGCGTGGGAAGTTCTACAGACAGGTCGGAAGGGTCTTGCAGAGATAGCTTCAACAAAGAAGTGTCCAGTAGTTTGGCGTCACCCTTTCTTCCAGCAACCTCCTTTTTCACTATAGACGACAAGTTGTCCTTCTGTTCTCGTTTTAGCGGTGCGGATTCTTTTTCGGACATCATGCTGTCATCTTTAGCGTCAGGTTCAGTCGATGGTATCTGTTGTTTGGCCAGGGAGTACAGCTCGGCGATCACTAAGTTCACATTCTTCTCGTTCTCGTTCAGTTCCCTCCCTTGCTCGCCGTCGCTGTGGAAGGGCACTGGGCACTCCTTACAACCCGGACCCGCGTGGGAGCGGTAAACCTTGTTGGCAGCCAATGACTTTGAAAGAGTCTCATTAAAATTGAGTATCTTTTCAACGACTGAGTCTTTTCGTGCCTCAACCGGTTTCCCCTTCAAGCTCGTACGGAAGCTGGCAAAACAAAAGACAGCGATTTGTGTGCAGTAGTGTCCAGATGCTCCGTAGCCACAGCCATCAAACCCCACGCTGTAGTTTGGGTAAATCTCCGTGACCGCTTCACAAAACCTGCAGAAATGTTGGACAAGGTTAATTTAGAATGAGATTCGTTTCAAACAAGTGTTCATTAGTTCATTTGTAAATTAATGTACCACGCCAACTGCAGGTCATCCAAGTAAAGGATGTGTGAGGTACACTCAAATACATTTGCGTGTTGCTAACAGAAGCTCAATTTAGCCCATGTAATGATTACGGCTACACATGCAGTAGCTAAAGAGTGAAGGCATTCGCAAATAGAGCTCTGCATACATTGATTGCTGAGTTAAAATTCCATTCAGCTTTTTTCAATTCAAGCTTTTCTACTTGTAAGCTTCTACCTAATGGAAATGGACCAAAAACGATAACACGACGAAGGCAAAATCCTTAAGTGGACTTGTTTCAAGAAGCGCAACAGGGTTTCACGAACACTGCCTGCAGAGATGGTGTACTCCTACTAGATGTTACTAAGGCTGAAGCATAATCGTTCACGGTCCAGTTTCTCACAAGTTATTAAATTTCACTTCTGTAAACAAGTATCTACAGTCGCCAATTCAAATTCCTCATTCATGTGCATCACCTCTCCCAAATATTCCGATGCAGGTCTAGTCTTTGCCTAGCATATTCGATTATAGGAGAGCGATACAGGCACTAGGCCACATCCCCATGAAGGGGGGTGGCCGACGGCATGACGCACCTCGCACCCTCAAACGCTCACACAACTTAGCTCTTTTGTGCTAAAGGGTCCGGACGGTCCCCGCAACACACACTCTGGGTCACGAGTGCAGTCCGAGGACCCGTTGTCAGCAGCAGGGCCCGACAGTTTTCACAGGTTTACCCCCGCCGCGTCATAATAGCAGGGCCCCCACCCAACCCATGACCATCCCGACAACTTGATGCAAAGAACGGGAGAGCACATCAGAGCAGCGTCAAAATCAACCATTCACAACCACTCTCCGCTCACGCCTGTTCATTGCACGCTCTCTCGCTACTTCCACATTCATGTCTCTCCTTCCTAACGCCTGCTTCACACCATACATTCACCCAAACTTTGGTCTACCTCTGGGCCTGTGACCACTCGCCTCCGCATTCAGCACCCTTTCTACCTATCTCCCTTCAGCCATCCTCTCCATGTGCCCGAACTATCTCAGAACACGCGAATACACGTCGTCCTCCAACTTCTTCACCATCCCTGTTCTGATTCGAACCACGTCGTTGGTGATCCGGTCTCTCAGCGTTACTCCAGCCATGCTCCTCAAACATTGTATCTTATTGTATCTTGAAAACATTCAACCTTCTTCTCTGCTCTCACCCAAGTCTCAGCTCCGTAGAGCACAGTTAGGACAACAACACCCTCATACAGCCCTCTTTTTGCTTCCATCCCCAACGTCCTACAGCTCCTTACACTCTCTAGTGCACCAAACACTCTACACCCCTCCACTCACGCCTTCACTTCAGTTTACACTAGTTCAGTCATCTCCACATGGGAGCCCAGATACTCTAAGACACTGAACTTAATCCATGAGCTCTCAATTGAGGGGGACACTAATTTTGCTCGCATCGACAGTCCTCGAGCATCTCATTACTTTACTTTTACCCACGTTCAGTCGAAGCTTCCTCCTCTCACACACTCAGCCAAACTCAGACACTAGCCTACATAGCTTCTCCTCTGGATCCGCAACAAGGGCCGTATCATTCGCAAATAGCAACTGGCTCAACTGATAACTCCGTACATTCGCTTCCAGCAGTTCCAAGCCACGACCCGGCATACTCGCGTCCACCTCCCTGACCACTCCATCCATATAGAGGTTAAACAGCCAGGGAGACATCACGCAGCCTTGTCTCAGTCACACTTTCACTGTGAACCAATCACTCACCTCGCTTCCCACCCTGACACATGCTGGGTTGCCAACATAGAAACTTTGCATCGCTTTCAACAGATGTCCGCCCACTCCATACAAACGCAACACCCTCCACAGCGCTTCCCTGTCAATCCTATCGTATGCCTTATCCAGATCCATGAAGGCCCAGAACACATCCTTCCCTTTGGCAAGGTAGTTCTCACAGGCCTGTTTTACTACAAAAAATCTGATCGGCACACCCTCTACCACTTCTAAAGCCACACTGTTCCTCTCCAATTGCGCAGTCCGTACTGTCTCTAATCCTTTTGATCAGCACTCTCCCGTACATTTTACCAACCACACATAACAGACTGATACCTCTCGAGTTGCAGCATTCATTTTCATATCCTTTGCCCTTATATAGCGGAACAATGCAGGCATCGCGCCACTCAATCGGTACCACGCCGGCCACTAAACACAAGATCAGTTACCTCACCAACCATTCGACAATCGTTACTCCACCCTTCTTCAGGCACTCGGTCGCTACGCCATCCAAACCAGGGGCTTTCCCTGCTTTCATCACGTCCACCGCCTCCTGCACCTCTTCCCTCGTAATGTCCGCCATAAGTCCTTCTCCCAAAACTGGCATCCGAGCACCACCAACCACAGCAACAATGTCAGTCTCCCTGTCATCCTCGACATTCAAAAACTCATCAAAATACTTGGCCCACCTTTTCAGTACATCACCCCTTTCCAACAACAACTGGCCATCTTCATCTTGCACCACTTCGTTTTTTCCGGTCTCTCACTTTCACACCCTTATCACCTCTTTCCAGAACATCTTTTTGTTCTCAAAATTCTGGCACAACTGTCTGCCCCATCTGGCATCGGCGTCCCTTTCGGCTCTCACCACCCGCTTCACGTCGTTTCTCATTTGTAGCCGTCATAATTACCACCGACTTCACCTGCAACCACTCCTCACACGCTCCTCTTTTCCGTGCCACCGTCAGTTTGACCTCTTCGTTCCACCACTCGCATCCTTTCCTTTAGCACCCGCCCACACGGTGCGCACCACACACCTTCATCGCACATCTCAGCATAGCATCCTTTAATGCCTCCCATTCTTCCTCCACATCTCTCAGATAGCGTATACTTTCCCTTACTGTATTCTCATTTGTCTTACGGAATAAAAATCTAGGGATTTACATTCCCTGCATATTTGACAAAAATTTAAGAGCAACCAGATAAAAAGTCAAGATGCTCCGCCGTGCAAACGAGTCTGTTGAAGCTGCTAGAGTTTGCCTAGGCTTAGTGAATTTGTATAGCGTTCACAAATACTGTAGTTCAATGAAAAAAATTCAATCAAATCCAGCCCTGATCAAACTTATTTTATGAATAAAATTCGGAGAATTCAGCCACCTCACTGCTAGGATTTGATTTGAGCCTCATTTCCACCAGAGCCTCAACGTGAGTCATAATAGGCTCCCCCGTAGGGCTCTATGATTATTGATTCCAGTAGGCTCGCACGACTAAGTGCGCGAGGAATAAACGAAACAACGCTTTCAACGTTAGAAAAAATGTGAAAATTTTAGCAGTGTCAG
>SDVV010026262.1:0-11505 GCA_016164225.1 Gammarus roeselii | reverse complement strand
CGTTCATATATCTGTTAGAACCGAATTTCACGTTACATAGGCATTCTATTTCAGAAATAGGTAGGCTTGTGTTGATGGGGTAATGTATAAATGCAAACACATTGTTTCGAAGATCCCTAGGAGATGTCACCCCGACGTCTCACTTTGAAGTGCGACAGTCATCAAGGAACCGCTTGCGTACAGAAGACTTAATCTTCTGAGCACAGGGGGGAGGACAACTATCCGGGCAACTGGGTGTGATGCTCTCCTAAATGTGCACATAATTGTCGAAATTCAATTCTCATATGCTTCTTTGGAAGTAGACTCAATACCTAGTTCGAGTTTGTCTGACCCAACCTCTGGGGTAAGCCGACAATCCGCTGAGCGTATGGGCATGGCCGAGTCCGCTGAGCGTATGGGCGTGGCCGTCTCTGTTTGACCGTCTGAGATGTGACCGCCTGGAACCTGAATACTTCTCTTCGCTTCTTGCTCTCCCCGATCCTGAACTGTCGTCCTGACATTTGACCCTCTCTTCTCTGGAGCTGAAATGCCCCGGGTAGTAGTGGGGTGGTTGTAGTAGGTAGTGGTGCGAGTAGTGGTGGTCCTTCTCCTTTCTGTCCTTACAACCTTCCTTTTTCTGAATGTGTGCGTGAATTTCTAAAGCCTCGTTGACTATCTCTCATTCATATATCACTTTTTCCAAAGGAAACACTCGACATGAGCACATGAGCTCGTCTGTTTTTCTTACTTTAATTTAATCTAATCTATACGTAGTTATTTTTTTGTGAAAACGTTTCAAAAGTTAATTGGTTCGAAGCTTTCTGTGTGGTGTGGGTGAGCTCACCACCCACAGCTTATGAGGGGGGAATGCTGAACACCCTCAGAGATTGGATTAGGAGAGATCGCACTCCACTCCGCGCGCCACACGTTAGGAAGGGCGTCGACTCAATACTCATATGAAACGCCCCTGGGCGAAAGCAAGGAGAGCGGCGACGTCCGACCACTCTCTTGGTCACCTCCCAGTCAGACCGCGGGGCAATTGCTATTGACATTCAGGTTTGAGTTCCCTGATAGAGCAACTGTGTGGTCAAGTGAGTACGTAAATTTCAAATTTGAATATTTTAATTACTTTCAATGATGAATGAAAAAATATTTCACAAGATATCTGTGAAACTTGAATTGTAACGGACAAAATATATTTAAAAGCTATTTATTGATCAACAAGTATATATATATGTAAATAGCCATAATCTTGTCCTTCCGGGAATGACATGTTATAGCATTTATTGGCAATCTAAGTCCCCAACGTTCCTTCACAATTGTTTGCACAAATTCTGATGAAATTGCATTTATTAATATCCTACGAGAATTCAGAGCAGAGGAAATGCCGCCTCATGATGTAGAGATTTCGAAACAAACTGGCACTGACACTTACTGTATAATCGGATTGTCAGTGCCTCTCAATTTTTTTAGGTTCGCCACCGTACAAACTAATAACTCGTAAATTTGATTACGTTTTATACAAAATTGTTTAAAGTTTGTAATATTTGAAATACCGATCCATCAATTATCCCATCAGTATATTGTCTTGATCAATAAATACATCAATCAAATAAAATTGCAATGTGATTTGGTTTTGCAGCTTTGGTGTCTTCAACTAGATCATTCCCAAATTGCTCTGGGGAAGAAAACTGTCCAGCAGCCCAATCGTAAGATCTTTCATGGAAAAGGAACTCATGGCGGACAAATAAAATTAGGTGGCAGACTTATGGGGACGGAGCAAACAAACTTGGTGACCCCAATCAAAGTTTATTGTGGGAGTAACGGTGAAAAACAATCCTCCTTCCTCCCAAGAGGGTGGGGCCGGTAGTGACGGGGAAATATTCACTCTCTTTCTCCCCGGAGGCGGTAGCAAATGTGAAGGGGGATATAACCCTTCGTACACTCCGGTGGCGTTAGTGCGTGATAGAAGGAAAGAAAATCCGGAGCTCTTCTCCGGATCGGGGGAGGGAGTGACAGGAAAAAAAAGTAACAGAACGTACTCCCCGCGGGCTATCCGAGTAAGATGAAGAAAATAGCCCATCGCTGGAGTGGAGGACGGAGAAACGATGAGCCCGCGGGATAAAAAAAAATAGCGAAATTGGCGGGGCTTGTTACAAGTAGGCTAAGTAAAGCAAACTGGTTTTGAGACCAAAATCGAGATTAGGATGTTATTTTCTAAATTTGACCGGACCAGAGTCGGTGTTCGGAGTTCTATGCGATTTGCGAGTCGGTATCGATCATTACTCTTTGCTAGAGATGCTGAAGACTTCTTGAAAATTTCATTGGGTAAACGAAGAAAGAAGGACGTGAAATATCAAATAGTTTTCACAAGCTCATCAGCTGATAAAAAAAAACTATCTTAACATCTAAACAAATCAGCAAAAGATGAAAGCGTATAATTGCACCGTTGTCAACAGCACTAGAATCGATGTTTGTTCTTTTCCAATGGAAGTTTTAGACAACAATGACACACACATAATAATAATCACGAAACAATAGTAGGTTACGTCTGGTTACAAATCCTCGCAACTATATAAGTATATCGCAAGAGAGGGAAGGGAGCCGACTGAGAGGAAAGGGAATATGCCGACAGAGAGGAAAGGGAGGCAGCCATCGTTGATGAGAGAATTTTGCCCCAATTTAGTTCGATGCTGGAGCCGCTTTCCCCCAAAAAATAACATGTTGCCAGAAGGTAAGACAAATTGTCTCTCGTCGGAAGAATTATTAACATAAAAATGGCACTCCTTGCCACTAATCTCTAAAATGCCTCAAATTTTCTGTCAAAATTTTAGCATAAACAAAATCTGTCGTCGTAGCGATCGTCCGTGTCGAGCGCACGATCCTGACATAACTCCTTTGTTAGGCTATTGCATAGTCTTGACCTAAATCCTCTGTCTTACTGGCTCTGGGAGGGATTGAATGATGTGATCGCTCGTGGGAAACAAAACTTTTGCATGATATAAACAGGGTGGTCCACGAAACAGCTACAACATTGAAGGAGGTCAAAATTGCTAAGCTGTGGGTAGAGTGCCGTTCATTGTCAAGAAAAATGACTAACACTTTGACCCTCAACTGCAAAATCAATCGACAAATTGGCTTAAGATGAACGAAATAGTTCTAAATTATTCGTCATTCTCCAAGTTTGAACGGTAAAATATGTTAATAACACTTTCTTTTTCGCGGATTATTAAAAAAACTTTTTCTGCCGGACACCCGAATCATAGAATGATGCTAAACGAAATTCTCTGATCACATATGGAACACTAAGATGGAAACATTACAGACCTTCAGGAAAAATAAGACCTAAAATCGGCGAATGAAATAAAAGTATTTTCAACAACAAAAAAAGAGTGAGCACAATCACAGCCCCTTAGCCGAGCATTATTTTGAACACACACATGACAGTATTCATGCATTATTGAAAACAGGTTGGAGTTTTTAGATGTCACCAGTACACAAAAAAAATATGTTGAGCGTGAAAAAACACATGGATATGTTCGGAGGTCAATTACGCAAAAAAATAGCATTATATCGGATAGCGGACCTGGAGCTTCCCATAACACATTCTTAATAAAGTTGAAGCATAAAATGTCAAAGTCCGAGTAATATTAACTGTCCTATACAATAATAAGCATCCCTTTGCATTAGCCCTCTAAGTTTTTGCGAGAAAGAATACTCAAGGACCAAGTTTCCGAGTTTGATTAGGAAAAAACTAAAAACTCATTTTGTAAAAGGTCAAAGTGGAGCTTTTCCTACGGCACGCTTCTTCAATTTACACCACAAAGCGCCATGCTTATGAATATCGGCTACTGTCATCACATTTTGGAGTATCAACTTCTTAGATTTAGTATTTAAAGTGGGCTGAATAATGGCTCAAATTATGCTGTATTGTAAAAAATAAACGTTTTTTTGGGAAGCTGCGGGAGCTGCGAGTGAGGTGTTCGTCAACTGAAGCCACGCAGCATCGAAATCATTACTCAATCGACGAAGCCTAGGAAATTTATTATTTTCAAAACTGCACACTTAAATGAAACGCAAGGAACATAGGAGTAGATAATTTAGTTCGAAGATCAAACTTCGGGGGATTTTTTCTCAGGACGACATCTTCCTCTAGACGACATTGTCAATAGATGGTGCCGACTGATTAACGGACTCAGGCAACGAGAGAAGTCTTTTTTGGCTTGAAAGACCGAAGAACAATTGATTATCCGCAATAAAATCTCACTCAGTATAGAATAGACTCAGATGCGAGGTGGACACAATACAAAACGCATAATGACACTGTTATGATAAGAGAATCTGGAAATGACAACTGATTCAGGTAACCAGTCGTTGAGACGCGAGGTATTGCACTGTTCCTCATCATCAATCGTCGTGAGATAGACAATTATAGCCAGCCCTGCACATTAGGAATCTCCAAAGGCCCCAAATACAATCAAGTCTTTCATGGCAATAAAGTCCACCCTAAAAGTATCGAAATAAGTAAAATAATGCATTACTTTTGAAAGTGAGAGCGCTGATAACTGTTGTTTCCGCTGATAACTGGGGTTCATACTCAAACGGTGCATAAAGCAGCGTTAAAAACAAACACTCAGCCCTAAAATATTGCTATAAACGAATGTAAAATACAATCAGTTCAATTCATGAGCAATAATTTAAATAATAGTTTGGATACTTCGACTGTTTAATTATCAGGTAATCACTGTTTCGAGCCATATTATAAAACAAAATCGGGTAACAAATGTTTAGCACAACAAATGAAGTTCTTCATTGATCTCAACCATAAAAAATGTCCTAAATTTATGTACTTTTGTTCAACTATCACCCAATTTCAAGCGTCCAACTTGAAAAGGACGTGAATTTCTTACAATGAAAATGCTAAGTTTAGAGTCTTATTATGAAAATTCTAGAAATTAATGCGAGTAAAAAATCATAGCTGTTTATGTTGCTGTTTCTGATTTTGAGCTTTAGATGCGCTCATTAATAGAACAATTTATCAAATTGAACAACAGCCCCGACAAATGGGGAACGGAGAGTGTGATGAAAAACTGCTAATTTAAGGTTTTTAAATTCGTTGACGCGAAACAATTTTAGGGCTGCCGTAGCCACCTCTGTGTATGACGTTCTTCATTTAAATATCAACCCTCATATGTTCTCTATTCATATAAGGGGTGAAGAGCTAGGTTGAGAGAGTCTTTACGTTCAGAGCTCTATTTAGGGATTAATATCATGGTTCATGAGAAGAAAAAACATGGCTACACTTGGATGCGGAATTTGAACGTTGAAATAAGGCCAAACAGACGAAAGAATCTTCACTTATCGTATAGATGATTCGACAGCAAATTGCGTTCAATCTGAATATTTATTATCAGATTGCTACCGTAATGTAGCAACCAACGAAGAAATGGACAATGCTAAAAGTATATCCAAGCATTAAAGAAACAGATATTATGTATTTAGACGTTCTCTGCAGTCTTGTCGCTGAGACGTACAGCGATGCACCAACCCACATCAGTTTTCACTGAGTGAATGAATCGAGTCTAAGCCTGACCACAGCCAAACACAAAGGGAACTGAAAACAAAATCAATAACCGTCTTGGATAATGCTATTTTTCAGAAGTGATTGATGTTAATTTACAATAATTTATCTAAAATACATTGGAAATAACCTTCTACAGATACAGCTCCATACGTAGGGGCATGTCAACCAGAATCGGCAACGGCAATACGGAGCTCACACTCGCTATTCCAATCACATATGAACTAATACGTAGCTCTTTAGCGCTGAAAGGTTCAACTAAAACTCGCTACACACACTTCTGGTCAGGAATGAGGTTCGAGATTAGTGTCAGCAGCAGGGCCCAACTGCTTCCACTGTCAAAACCCTGCTGTGTCACAATTGTCGTGCTCACCCCCAACACTTTCGTCTTGTTTCGCTATGAGTCGCCTGGGCGGGAAAATGTGTCAAGGCCGTAGCAAAACTTATCCATCCACCACTCACGCATACTCATTGTACGCTCTCTCTGCACCTCCATACTGATGTCTCACGTAACGTTAGTATTCTTCATGTCATCCATTCACTCATTCAAACGTCAGTTTTCCTCTAGGCCTATACCAACCTCAACGCCGCTTTCATTGCCATTTTTACCTACCATCATATACATTTCAGAACATGTGAGTCTACTCTGTCCTCTAACTCCTCCGTCTTTCCCGTTCTAATTTGAACAACGTTATTATTGATGTTATCCATCAGCGTCATTTTGGTCTAAAATATTTCATCTTGAAAACTTCAACCGCCTTCTCTAATTCCCTCTCGACGACACGTCTCAGCCCCTTGGAGTACGGTTGGGGCAACTAACCCCTTCTCCAAATATATAGTTGCTTCCATAGTCGATGTCCTACAGCTCATTACACTCGTCAGAAATCCCATTTCACATTCTTCCTCCACTTTGGATTTCACCTAAGTTTGTGATAGATCAGTTTCCAACACAAGAGCCCGGGTACTGGAACACACAATTCTCAACAATACCTCTCCATGAAGGTTGACGCTGATTCCACTCGCATTGTCGTTCCTCGATTATCTCGTCACATTGATTCTATTTATATTTACTCGCAGCATCCTCCTCTCACGCTCTACCAAACTCCGACACTAGCCTACTCAACTCGAATCTGACACCAGTGGGGTGTCATCGGAAACAGGAATTGACTCAACGGGAAAATATACCCCATTTTCCTCCAAACAATTTCAAATATTGACTCAATAGACTCGCGTTCAACTCTCCAACTACTTCTTCCATGTATAGATCGACCAGCCAAGAATTCATAGCATAACTTTACACTTCAAGTGTAAACTAAGCACCCAGATTCCTACTCTGACAGCTACTCTGTTGATAACCTAGAACTCTGATCGGAACCTTACGAATTCCCACTCGATCCGTACAAGCGCAACAACTTCCACAATGCCTCCTCGTCGGCCTTATCGTATGCCTTCTACAGATTCACAGTGGCCAGACACATTCTTTCGCCTAGCAAGGTACTTTCAGAGATTTGTATTCCTGCAAACATCTGTTCTACACAGTCCAGATCGGGCCCAAATTTAACACTGTTCGTCTCCAAGAGCACTGTCTGTACTGTCTGTAATCCTCCTGATTTGCACTTTACCCCCCACCACAGACAACAAATTGATATTTTACGGGGTGCTGCAGACAGTTTTATCTTATTTGCTCTCATACAGCCTAACATGCAAGCATTGAGCCACTCGATCGGCACCACGACCCACACAGACACAAATTAAGTAGCCTAACCATGAATTCAATATCCGTTCCTGGACCCATCTTTAGGCACTCAGTCGCAAATCGTCCGAGCTAAGGGGTTTCTCTGCCTTTATTTAAAACAATACCGCATTTTGCGCCTCTTCCTTAGAAAAACTTGCAGGAATTCTTGCTCCTGAAACCAACATCCGTACACCATCGTCAACGATACAAAGGACAGGCTCACTGACATCCTCAACGTATGGTAAAGTCTTAAAATACTCAGCCCACCTCATCGGTACCTCACCTCATTTTAACAACAGTTGGTCATTTTCATCTTTCCTCTTCCTCTACCTACCACGACTCCGTCTTCCTGCAACTGTTCGCATCTATCCAGAACGTCTTCTTGTGCTCTCATTTTTTTGCAAAACCGCCTTGCCCACCTAGCATCAGCGTCCTTCTTTGTTCCCACCGCATGCCTTACAACTTTTATCTTCCTCTCCAAAGTTGTCATGGGCCATCAACAAACTAATCTTTAACTACAGTCCACAAGGTCATATCTTCTGCGCTACCTCTTGTTCAACCTCATCGCTCCACCGCCCGCAACCTTTCCAATTACACCCGCCCATACGGATCATATCACAATTTTTTTCCGCACACCTCAATCTTGCTTTTTTGAACATCTCTCATTTCTATTCAATTTTTCCTATTTTTCCTCAAACTTCATCCATCAACGCCCGTTGGCACTCCACAGCACAGCTTGCCACATCCAATCCATTCATTCACACTACATTTTTTTATCTTTGCATTTTTTCCCCTTTTCACCGCTGTTCCACTCTCAATCATCCCTCCACCAATAGATGATAAGACATTCTTTCATCCTATCCTCTGAACATTCGCACTTCCATCAGCCTCTTCACCACTCTCCTCAAAGCCAACACAAATTCCATCACTGCACCATGGATCATTTTTAATCGTGTGTACTTATTAACATTTTGTTCAATGAACAGTCTGTCCAACTCGCGTATTTAGGTTCATCAGTGCCACCAAGATTTATTGACCTCAAACCTCTCAATAAATTCACTCAAACTAACGTACCTGCACTTCCCAACTCCCATAAGCCCTGCTGGACCGCTGCTCATGGAGTAGTACATATATTTACTCTCACGTGACCTATCACCGCGTGATATCAGTCATGCAGCAAATATATTCGGCACTTGCATATACTGTGCGTGGACCGAAATGACATCGATTTGCACATGTATTTTCTGCCCTAAACTTCGCCCTAGAAATCTTGGAAATGCTCTAAAATGGGGAGGTTCGTACTAATGTGGAAGCACCGTCTAGAGCACCGTTGTTTTTTCCCTCCCACCATCCCTCGAAATGAAATGTTCCTATAGAAAGTGCTTCACTCATAATTACAACAGAACTGTTTCGCTGTGTGTTTCTGATTGTTTTACATCAATGTAAAATCACCGTTCGATTTATAATCACCGTTACGCTGTATTTCGGTTTTACGTATCATTAAGGTTTTTGATTCATCTCTTTGTTATTGTGCAATGTTTTACACTCATATTTACAGTATGTTGGTACATTTCGATTTCTCAACCACATGTTCCCAGAATTTCAAACACAATTTATTCACGATCATTCATTGCCATGTATTCATGAATTCTGCAACCCATACATTCACGTTTTCCCCAACCCCCAACCCCTGAATTTGTGTTATCTCAATCCCATGTATTCGCGATTTTCCAACGACGTATTCGTGATTCCTACCTTGTCTGTAAGTTCATTCCTACCTCCTACCTTGTCTGTAAGTTCATTCCTATGTTGTCTGTAAGTTCATTGAATATTATATAGTAAATTACATCCTGCTCCATGAAATTCAAACCGGCGGCCCATTAGAGATGAGCTGTGCGAAATTTTGTTTCCTCTATCGTTATTCAAATACTGTATTTAATTATGAAGTTCCATGTGTCCGATTCAGAATTGAATACCCATCGCCAGACGAAGAAAATAAATGCATTAGTAATACAAATGGAAAATTTCGTGGGATCTTAGGAACAGAAGTTATAGTTATTAATGGAGCTGAAAACATCATCCATGATCTATTTGCGAAAAAGGGTTAATTGTGTTACCTACAGTTAGAAGTAGTACTTTGATCATGGCTTGATTATGAGTAGATTATGTATATTTCTGAGTATCTACTAGTAATGTTCATTCAAATACATCATTTCGTATAATTGCACTATCACAAAACTATAGAATCTGATATAAATACTTTTTTGATCTATTATTTAACTCACTATTTTCTCAAGGTCATTCAATTAGGTAGCATAAACAAAATTCAATTGGGTAATTTTTTTCATTTTCCTAGAAACAAGAAAACTCGAATACGAATGATCATTTATTGCACACGATCATTCAAAAGCGTGCAAATACAGGGACGGTTTAATATCTTTTGATATTTAGGGTATTGGATTAGTCTTTGTACTGCCTTTGAGTCCTCCATATACAATATAACTTAATTTTTTCCCTAATCTTACCGAAACTACAAAAACTCCAAATCCAGGTGTAAAATACATAGTGTGATCTAGGTAAAACTAACAATATATTTCTTCCAACAAAAATAAGAAGGAACAAAAACAAGAAGAAACACCTCCCAACATAGACGAAACCAATATCATCCCGTGAGCTTCTGAGGACAACTGAACGAAACGACAGAAGCTCGATGTTGGAAATTTCTCTCTTCATTGCTTCTCCATAAGAGCGTTTCGCCCGGAAAATGGTAGCACTGCAAAACAAAACAAAAGGAAAATCTCGGAAGACAACGACTCGGTGGAGCCTTACTGTGCCATTCATTTGAGAAGGGACTTTGAAACAATCGGGGTTCGGAAGATAAACGCGTGAAGAAAACACCTCTACTTCAAATGCAATTGCTTGACTGGCAATAATACTACCTTCACATATAATAATGTGATATAATTGTACTAATTTCCAGCATTTTTTGTTGGTCCATTATTATAAAAATATTTGTGTGACAACGTACAATTTCTGCATAGAAATCATTGTAGTAAATAGTCAATAATATGACAAAGGTAATATAGCTGACCGTGATGGATCTTTCAGGAATAAAATGTTGAGGTAATAATCCGTTCATTGAAATGTGTTCAGCTATAATGAGAAAAATTGTTTGTTTGGACGACAAGATAATTTTTTGCCAGATTCATTTTGTTGAATATTTTGTCATTTTTTACAAACAACATAAATAACAAAATTTCATTTACTGCAGTGACCTTATTAAGTGGTTGAGACTTAGGCGATAAGTTTTATTGTCACTGAAAGTTTTGTTTTGTCAAATAATGACTTGTTTGGTCATCAATTTTTTTTACGTCAACTACATTTTATTAAAATTTGGATGACCCGTACTGGTATTCTGCATGTAACCTACAGCGTAAGTGTGTGCAGATGGCATGCTGCAGTCGTGACAAAGTGATGGGGGCAGGAATTTTCAACTCAGATGTATACACAACGTAAACTGTCCACATGCACAGTGCAGACTTTCTATCAGCCAAATGTACTAACATGTTTCTGTCTGCCAGCTACATGATCACCCATTTCTGGTCTCTGTCAGCTGCGTATACTGACATTGGGACGCAAATCTTCTGGAGTCCGTGCTCTTTGACGAGAACATTTGGGAAGAGAGAACCTGCCTACAGCTTTTTAAGACCAACGTGCGCTTACCTAAAGACTTCGACCTGGCAGATGAACAAAGCGAAGCAGATGTTAGAGAACGGATTAGGGAGATACAGGTAAAGAGTAAAAGGCGAAGGGACCCAGTGCAGGGCGCGGCAGCTATATAATGGAGGTCAATAACGGTAGCAGAGCAGAAGTTCTAATTGCCTCTCTGAATTGTTTTGGCTTAGCGGGAAATTATGAAGCCTATGTCGCAGACCTCTGCAAAACTACTCAGTTCGTAGCTTTGCAGGAGACGTGGCTTCATCCCTGGCAGATTAATTATCCGTCCTCTCTGGGATAAAAAAAGCTCCATTCTCAATTTCCTCTGTTGATGAGACAAGGGAAATCAGGGTGGGGAGGCCACATGGGGGTTTGACATTCATTTGGCAACAATCTCTGAGCCCACATATAAAAATTAGGAAATATGATTTCAACAGAATCCTGTGTCTGACCGTTACAATTAACGAAACTTCTCTTCTGTTCTTAAATGTTT
>SDVV010026261.1:0-12288 GCA_016164225.1 Gammarus roeselii | reverse complement strand
ATCAGTGTGCTAAACAAGCGCTCGTATCAGTGTGCTAAACAAGCGCTCATATGAGTGTGCTAAACAAGCGCTCATATCAGTGTGCTAAACAAGCGCTCGTATCAGTGTGCTAAACAAGCGCTCGTATCAGTGTGCTAAACAAGCGTCCAAGTGAGTGTGTTAAACAAGCGTTCGTATCAGTGTGCTAAACAAGTGCTCATATGAGTGTGCTAAACAAGCTCTCATATGAGTGTGCTAAACAAACGCTCAAATCATTCGAACTCGAGAGAGAAAGATTTGATTTGGTCCTTGAAGTGCATTATTTTTCTTAGCAGCCGTATTTCTGCTTTATCAAAAGAATTCCGATCCCCTCATAGATATTCGAGAGCGGGCAAAAGAATCGTTCTGAAACTAGACTTTATTGGAGTTTATCATCATACGAACAAATGTAAACTGCGTCAATTTCAGTCAAATGGAGCCGATCTGACTACCATCCTAATATCGGACATCAAAGACCTTACTCATGAGTGAGGTCAATCTGCTCATGAATCAATTACAATCATTATTTACTCAAACTATTTGAGCTATTTACTTGCCTACTCAGAATTCACTTGTCTACTCAGAAAGAGTCTAACGTGACATTGTCCAACAAAACAATGAAGTAATGTGAGCTCGTGGCAAATAAATTACTCAGAACGACATGACGATAGTAAAGGAAATCAAGAAAAAACACCTACACTAACAGAAGAAAAAAAAATTTGACGTGCAGAATTTCAAACCTTTTTGACGAAGAATTGAATGGAAAGATTACAAATAGTTTCGTCTGCGCCCTTGCGTTCGTGAAGCATTTCTGTAGGTTTCATTTAACAGAATATTCTGTGCGTTCCCTTCATAGACGCATTTGAGTGTTGCTTCCCAGTGAACTATTCGGGTGTTACTTCTTCAACCAGGGGAAGTGATGTGTTATTCAGAGGCCTAAAAATTGGAAAGTCGGAAATTGTTATAACCGACCAAGAAATATAATAAAATTTTCATGTTTAAACCCCTTCTGTTCCACATGCAAACCTTCTACTACACATGCACGCCTTCTACTACACATGCACACCTTCTGCTCCACAGGCACGCCTTCTGCTACACATGCACAGCTTCTGCTACACATGCACGCCTTCTGCTACACATGGACACCTTCTGCTACACATGCACACCTTCTGCTACACATACACACCTTCTGCTACACATGCACACCTTCTACTACACATGCACACCTTATGCTACACATGCACACTTTCTGCTACAAATGCACACAATCTGCTACACATGCACACCTTCTGCTACACATGCACACCTTCTGCTACACATGCACGCCTTCTGCTAAACATGCACACCTTCTGCTACACATGCACGCCTCCTGATACACATGCACACCTTCTGCTACACATATGAATAGGCAATGAACAACTCGGTTAAAAAAAACGTGAACACATGTTAAGGACATTCAGATTGATATAATAAACATTCAAATGAATTGAATTGAAAATGTTCAACCAGGGGCATCCTTAGTTCAATTATTAAATATTCGTTGTCATTGTTTTTGAACGACTAAAATAATGTCAAACTATCCATGGACAGGCGCAACATTCCTCTGCAAGAACTAACGTCGGGCTGTAGCTCACTATGACACTGTGTCGTACACACGGCCTGTCGTCCCAGTACATTAACGCGGACTTGGATCCCAGTAAGCCATAGCTCGTATCGACCCCCTCATTCCAATACATGGTACGGTACAACAAGAGGTAGCCCTGGAATCACCCAGATTTGGTTAGTTAACTGCCGTAAATGAGTAACGAGAAACATACTTTAGCTGTCTTCTCCTCGACAAAAGATGGACAAATTTTGGCATAGTTTATTGTTGAGTGAGCGTGTTGTCCAGCTCAGGTTGTATGAGCTGGGACTGAGAGAGGAACCCGTCTGAAAGTGCCCATTTCGTCCAGACTAAATTGGTGGGCGGTGCCACCCTCCACACGCAACCCAGCAATCGATGTTCTCTACCACGTGCTCAGGGCGAATATCTTCCCTTGATTAGCTCCTGTTAATGAAGAGTGGGGAGGATACACGTTACAGTTTCTGATTAATGGAAGTCTTGAAACAACATGAAACTGTAATCGGTCCCCCAAATTGAAAATGTTCCGGGTTTTCGGGTTTTGTCTCAAAGCAGCACGGGTTAGAGTATCTGCCAGATTTGCTTATGTGTGGGTGCGAAGGTCTGCACAGTTGGCTGCTTGACCAGCTGCGTGCACAGAGACGCCTGATGGGCGATGTTGTTTAACGTCAATTGGAGCAGCGCTGACAGCAGAAATTTGAGACACTGAGCACCGCTTAATTAGCTACACAATTACGATAATTGACTATTCCTAGTGAAAACATTATGCCTGAAGCGCTGTGGCTAGATAAATTGCTATATTAGAAAGAGATAATTGCATTCATATTACTTAAGAAGAGGGTTTCATGATGAGATTTGTTCACTTGTTATTACCAGGAAAGATCAGTACTAATATCAAATCTTCTACAAAAGTCACTGTAATAACGTAAACACTTTTAAAACCAGCCTCGACAAACACTGGGACACTAAACCACCCCCTTACTAAGCATTTGGACCTGTGCCGCCAAGGTGGCAACAACCTCCGTTGGAGCCTTCAGCATCCGGCAGACCATGAACGATGGGCACCTCATCTAGGCTGGGCTAGCTGTACTGCAAATTCAATTTTGGAATACTGCTAATACTACTGATGGTGACAATTGTATCAGTAGAAATCATTCCTTGTACATTTAGATATTGATGATAAGCCTCTCAACTTCTAAGCAGCATTCACGTTGTTGAAATGCACAATATTATTGAGATCTGTTCAATTAACTGAGACATAATCTGATGCCATTTTAGACTCTCTAGATCATGTTTACAATTCGATTGATGAGGAACAATTTCTAATAAGTTTTTTTGGGGATTTCGGTAAAACATTTGAAACCATAAATCAGGGAATTTTACTTTCTTAAGTATCTGCCATAACCGGTTTTGCACCTGCTGGTGCGACATATATCACGATGTCTTTTTATCAAACAGTACTGATTCTAATAAAACTGGTGTATAATTAGAGGTCCCTCATGGTTCTATATTAGGGTGGTTGTTATACTTACTTTACATAAATGATATGATCAACTGTGCCTCTGAACAAAAGCTTGTCCATTATGTCGACGACACGACGGTGTTTTGTTACCACGAAAGGGGGGGCTGGTGCCGTCGATGTGTCGAATGAGGGATTGGTGGCTAATGACTGATAACTCACAATAACTTGATGATCACTTATCTGAATAAGACTTTTTATATGGTTCTCCCAAAAATAACACTACACTCTAGTAAATGATGTCATTCGAGGGGAAAAAATAACTCGAGTTTCTAAAATTGAATTCATGTGAATCAAATTAGATAAAAATTAAAATTTTAACGATCGCTCACATGGTTTGCAGTAAACTTTATAGGCCTATTTATGTAATTTGCAGTCTCGCATCTGCTGCCAGCTCATGTCAGGCGAAAAGCATATATTTGCTTACCCTATTCACAAATGGCTTATTGTATTATTTCGAATGGAAAATAAGTGTATTAAATATCATTGGAGTAATGCTCTTAGAAAATAGATCAGTCTACTCCTACCATTCTATTTTTTAGTTTTTTGCTGTATTTTTTCCTTAATTTTCAGATTTTTCCATTCTATAGCGGGTTGCAGCGTAGCTGCCACCGCAGAGCCTTAAACTATTCAAGAGACCGGCCAGAATATCTCACTTGGGGTCAGATAGGCTCGAACCCACAACCTCCAGCTCCCAATTAAAGTCTATTGAGAGCAGAGGCCGACGCGCTACACACTCGGCCACCTAATAAGGCAAATATTCACACGAGGTCATTAGTGAAATTTAAAAATGTGTGAAAGCTATGAAAATTTACATTTTTTCCTAAAGGTCCAAATCGTTTTCCCTATTCATAATTAACAAATCCGATGTTCCGTTACCAGTCAGTTCAATTTTCCGACTTATCTCATGAAAGACTTGCCAATTTTTTTACATTTTAAATAACAACTCGAGGAGTAAACACTGCAGCAACAAAATCTCTACCCTACTCTTATTCTACTTTAGTTACCGAAACTCGGTTCTCTTTGATATTCGAGGTGAAACCATGAGGGGGACATTGGAGCACAATTATAGCTCGGTACTGCAAAAGATGGCAATATCTGTGAAGATATTTAGAAGCGTCATTGGTGTAGAGGTACTACCACAACGTTGGTGGGCACCTTCCATGCGGCCAGATGGACTTGGGGCTTAGAGGTCAATCATAGAACTCAAGTTATTAGTGTTCTGCCTGTGGAGCGCTTGTTTATAAAGTATAACATGTAAATAAAGTAGCCTAGTGGAAAAACACACTCAGGTTATGAACTTTGTACCCTTGAATTACAAATATTAAGATTTTTTGTAATATTTTAACCTGTAAACCAAATTATTTCGTGTTAAATACTTCTAGGTATTTTGCTCTGTAGTCTTGAATAGTTTTTTGGATCATTTCTCAATTTTAATTCAATTAGCTATGAATAATTAACCATGAACATTTTTCTTCTTCTGAGGTGTTTTTGCGTTGTTGGGCCTCACGTTCTTGAAACTTGCCTGTTTACAGGCACATTACGAAGAAACGTTTTATTTATATATTTTTTTCTTTTTGTCCAGGTAGTACAAACTAATCTTGGACTCAAACGTTTTCAAGCGACTTTATTCATTGTCGTTTATTTGTTCTGTAACGCGTATTCAAATTTTGTCCTGAATTGAGACTGACTAAAAAGCTATATTATTAGGGTTATTTATATTTGTTATTGTAATTTATAGCCAAGAAAGGAGTTAATATGAGCCCTTCGCTACACGTAACGAGCGCAATGGGGACTGCAGGTCCATTCCGTTGCCTGTTAACAGTTAAAGCGATTGAATCTTTATTTAACAATGTTTTTTTATTAACATATACAAGACTAATACGTAAATTGGTCAGAACTGATCATTCAGTACTGCTAATGCTACATATTCTCTGCCGAAATTGCTCCGGTGGTAAACGAAATTATACGACATCTTAGAGTACACACTCAATATTTTATTTGTCACACAAATTGCATCATAAAAATTATGCAAAAAGCCGGACTCGATTGTTGAATGCAACATTTTTTTAAGCGCAACAAAAAATACAAATAAAAAATTAATTAAACTTTCTTCCATACAATTTCAATCCTTTATCCAGCAGTTCTCCATCCACGCTGTATCTGTACCCACATACAGCCAGACCTTTACGCAGCTTCAACATGTTTCAGCGGGACTCTGAACAGAGGTCATGCATTCTTGAAGAGGACCTGTGCTCGCCGCAGCATGTAGCTGCAGAAGAGGTGTATTTTTACCACAGCGCGTGTGCTGGAGCTCTATTTTCGTGGATTGTTAACACTGCCGCGACCGCAGCTTTAAAGCTGTGTTTCCATTTATGGCGGCAGCTCGCACAGCTGTGAGGAGCCGGGCTAGGATGAAAATGAACCTCATCAAGGGAATATCACCGTTAAGCGTGCCTTCCCACCAGTAGGCTGGATGAGCAACATGAGGGAGGAGGGTGGAGGGGGTTGTAGGGGGAGAAAATAATGTGTAGGGTGGAAATACATACATAAGTGCAGCAGGGCATGCCAGGGATATTTGTAATGGAAAAAAATACCGTTCCAAAGAACATGAAAGGCGCAACGTTTCCAATCATGAGAAGCAACGTGTGGTCAAGCGATCGATTTGCATAGAAACGATATGCGACAAATTTACATAAATACTTTTACGGGATTTGCGCTTCCGTACGTTCATACATTATCAACGCCGAAATTTAAACATCAAAAGAAAACACACTTGTATTTCAATCGCCTACAATATTAATAGAACAATAAAACGTACTGTCATGTCAACAGAGATAGTCGTCGACATAACCAACTGTCATGTCAACAGAGATAGTCGTCGACATAACCAATGCTGTTTACCGCTAGCATAGCCCGGTTTAATTCATGAATGATAAATAGTGCAATCAAGCCCTCAACCATGTCAAGTTTATCATCTAATTTTCAAACAAACATATTAGGGAGTTGACAACAAGACATCCAGGCACCTAATGACCAAGTTTATTGGAACTGAAGCCTAGAGATAGGGATCATACTATATCTTCTTACTAAACATTACCGTGATGTAACTGGTGTTGCTAAGTAACAATGGGTGTATCAACCTTGGTTGTTCTGCTCCACACTCTGCGTCTCATTGGCTGTTATTGTCAACAGAGGTTTATTATTAGAGGAAAAAAGCGACCTTTGCTTATTTACGGCAACAGAGAAGCTAAATGTCATTTATGTATAGAGGTGGCGTAGTAAAATGATACCATTCCGTTTGTGCATGAACTCTCTAATTCACATAAGCCCACACACAGCCTAACATTCTGATACCCAATGCATTAGGCGGATTATATGAACTAAGACCACACGCACGTTGTGATGGACTCTGTATGGCCGCCTAATCGATTTGATGTCCTTTGTTCATCATTACACTCACTCTGGGTTTATCATGTACAGTTTTGTATTGTTTGATACGCATTCGAGATTTATTGTGAATAGGTTTATATTGCATATTATGTTATCGGGCCCCAGGAATACCACACCTGTTTGTGTATGGATAAATGTTTGTGTTTGTTTGCTTGCTATGCAGCGGTTCTCTGGCTCATAGACCCACCCATACCGTCGCACTCTTTGCTACCCACTGAGTTAGGCTGCCGGCCTGTCATGATCAGAACCAATTGTTCTGATCACTCGACGGTGAAGGCCTTTGAGTGTATTAGCCCGTTGCTGTGATCACACGGCGGTGAAGGCCCCTGAGTGTAGTGCAGTAGCCTGTCACCGTGATCACACGACGGTGAAGGCCTTCGAGTGTATTAGCCCGTCACCGTGATTACACGACGGTGAAGGCCTTTTAGTGTAGTAACCCGTCGCCGTGATTACACGACGGTGAAGGCCTTTGAGAGTAGTAGCCCGTCGCCATGATCACACGACGGTGGGAGCCTTTGAGTGTATTAGCCCGTCGCCGTGATCACACGACGGTGAAGGCCTTTGAATGTTTTAGCCCGTCGCCATGGTCACACGACGGTAAAGGCCTTTGAGTGTATTAGCCCGTCGCCGTGATTGCACGCCGGTGAAGGCCTTTGAGTGTATTAGCCCGTTGCCGTGATCACACGACGGTGAAGGCCTTTGAGTGTAGTAGCCCGTCGCCGTGATCACACGACAGTGAAGGCCTTTGAGTGTAGTAACCCGTTGCCGTGATCACACGACGGTGAAGGCCTTTGAATGTAGTAGCCCGTCGTCGTGATCACACGACGGTGAAGGCTTGAATGTATTAGCCCGTCACCGTGATCACACGACGGTGAAGGCCCCTGAGAGTAGTGCAGTAGCCCGTCACCGTGATCACACGACGGTGAAGGCCTTCGAGTGTATTAGCCCGTCACCGTGATTACACGACGGTGAAGGCCTTTGAGTGTATTAGCCCGTCGCCGTGATTACACGACGGTGAAGGCCTTTGAGTGTAGTAGCCCGTCGCCGTGATCACACGACGGTGGGAGCCTTTGAGTGTATTAGCCCGTCGCCGTGATCACACGACGGTGAAGGTCTTTGAATGTTTTAGCCCGTCGCCGTGGTCACACGACTGTAAAAGCCTTTGAGTGTATTAGCCCGTCGTCGTGATTGCACGACGGTGAAGGCCTTTGAGTGTATTAGCCCGTCGCCGTGATTGCACGACGGTGAAGGCTTTTGAGTGTATTAGCCCATTGCCGTGATCACACGACGGTGAAGGCCTTTGAGTATAGTAGCCCGTCGCGTGATCACACGACGGTGAAGGTCTTTGAGTGTAGTAGCCCGTCGCCATGATCACACGACGGTGGAAGCCTTTGAGTGTATTAGCCTGTCGCCGTGATCACAGGACGGTGAAGGCCTTTCAATGTAGTAGCCCGTCGCCGTGATCACACGACGGTGAAGGCCTTTCAGTGTAGTAGCCCGTCGCCGTGATCACACGACGGTGAAGGCCGTTGAGTGTAGTAGCCCGTCGCCGTGATCTCAGGACGGTGAAGGCTCTGGGCAAATGCCTGAAGTAATACGTTATCATGACTCAGCGTGTAGGAATATTTATGACGCTCGATGACGGAAAGTTGTCCTTGTTATCCCCAAAACTTTGTGTATGCTACAAGGATTATTTCATAACTTTCTCAACAAAACTTTTAATGAAACACCTACTTCAAAGCTTGGTGGGAGAATGTTCTTCAGCTGCCTGTGTGGAAATATTTTAGTAATATAAAGCGACCCATCTGCAGCAGTAGCAATGCACAGGCATGGCATGAGACTTATAATGAGGTGCAGCTTTAATGCGGTGCATCTTTAATGTAGGGCAGAGTAAATTATTCGGAAAATTTGGGGATCCTGTTTGCTTATTTGCATGATTATTATGTGAAAATTTAAACCTGAGGGCAGTAGAGATTTCAGGAAAGTTTCACAGACAAACTTATTGAAATTTATTTTACCTGTGGAAAAAAGTCCTCCATTAACATTAATTTGTTACATTTCGCCGACTTCGTTTATTTCTATTATTTAGTGAGCTTAATATATAATTTTACTGGCTGAAATTTACATTTTCTTACTTCTTTTGATTATAATTTATTGAAAAGCAGAAGAAACCGTAGTGAGAGATCGACCAACATCATTCTAACTATTTATTACAAGGTCCGCATAGGGTATTTCCATTTAAAAAGATTACGGGAAAGAAGACCTAATATGTTCTATCTCGCTCAGATCTCACTATATAAAATGATAGTGCATTTGACTTCAAATGAATTTTGATAAAAAATTCATGTTTCTCACCTATACATACAATCGCGGATTTTATTTATTTATTTGCTGTCATATAATTTCGAAAACCACTTCATTAATTTTATTTTAACTATCACTATTGAACATGAGTAAATCATTTTTTACTAAGGCATAATGAGACAGGAATCGGAAACATATGGAAAGTGGTTCGACAATATTTCATTCCAAACAGAATCCAAAAACACGACAATTCCTTCCAGAACTGTTCCACTTTCGTCGCCGCTACAAAAACACGCACAGACGGCTGATTGACATGCCTCCTTCCAGGTTCTTGTAAATCAGGTAAAGACGGCTGAGTGACATGCCTTCTTCCAGGTTCTTATAAAACAGGTACAGACGGCTGATTGACATGCCGCCTTCCAGGCTCTTGTAAATCAGGTAAAGACGGCTGAGTGACATGCCTCCTTCCAGATTCTTGTTAATCAGGTACAGACGGCAGAGTGAAAGGCCGCCTTCCAGGCTCTTGTAAATCAGGTAAAGACGGCTGAGTGACTTGCCTCTTTCCAGGCTCTTGTGAATCAGGTAAGGACGGCTGAGTGACTTGCCTCTTTCATGGTTCGTATAAAACAAGTAAAGACGGCTATGTGACATGCCTCCTTCCAGGCTCTTGTAAAACAGGTACAGACGGCTGAGTGACATTCCTCCTTCCAGGTTCTTGTAAATCTTTTACAGACGGCTGAGTGACATGCCTCCTACCAGGCTCTAGTAAATCAGGTAAAGACGGCTGAGTGACATGCCTCCTTCCAGGTTCTTGTAAAACAGGTGCAGACGGCTGAGTGACATGCCGCCTTCCAGGCTCTTGTGAATCAGGTAAAGACGGTTGAGTGACATGCCTCCTTCCAGGCTCTTGTAAAACAGGTACAGACGGCTGAGTGACATGCCGCCTTCCAGGATCTTGTAAATCTGGTAAAGACGGCTGAGTGACATGCCTCCTTCCAGGCCCTTGTAAAACAGGCACAGACGGCTGAGTGACATGCCGTCTTCCAGTCTCTTGTTAATTGGTCACCATCTTGGGCAGGAACAATGGAGGGAGGCGGACCCCACGACCCTCATATCATGAAAAAGATGGGACGAGAAACCCTGGATAGGGTTGGCTGCAGACTTTCAGTCACTGCTCTCACTCATCATAAAATATTGTTTTTACAACATTCTGGGTTATTTATTTTAATTTCTTTCAGGAGAGGGAGTTTTTAGTCATTGGTGCTAAGTTTGTGAAAGATGTACAATATTGACATGCAAATCTGAATAACTACTGGAACTCGACTTGAATTTAGTAAACGGCGCTGAATTCACGAAGCCTTATTCAAGATGTACCCAGGAGACGAGCTATAGTAATATTGTTCTAATGTTTGCGTGCCGCTTCATATATGACTAGATCATATATATTTGATGAATGAATTAATAACACCCTCAAATTGTAACAGTGAGACCTCGTAACATTTTTTCGCTCTATCACAGTCGTCAGCTTAAGTTCGTTGACCTCGATATCAGTAGATGAAGAAATCTGAGAAGCTTTGGAACGCGATATTTGGAACTCTTTAACGGCTAATTGGTGTGACTTTAATTATGTATCAAACTTACTGCTCCTCGCATGCTATAAGTATATATAAACAAAAATTTCAGATTATGAAAATAAATAGTTATACTTGCGAACTCGTTACGGAGAGATTGTCTAGGAATGGACGAACACATGTTTCCTTGTTCGATTGATTGTACTGGTGTTACACCTGTTAAACCGCTCTGAATTGTTTTTCTGCGCAAGCCCGTGATCTTCGTGACGTTTCTGTTCTGAGTGGTGCCTATGAGCTGGAGTTTTGGTTAACGCTGCAAGGCTATAGCTGCTCCCTACACGGGTCGAATGTTGAGTGAGTCTCAACCAGCAATGTCCTGAGATGAATCAGTGATCGGATTTCATTCACAAGCCAGCTCACTGTCACGCAATTCACGGCGTCAACCCTGTCACCATCTCCGGCATCCGTTCGGTCACGGCGCGGAGTGGGGCAGGGGGGGGGGGGGAAACAGACTGGACAAACCGGCAGACTTTCTGGCAACCCATCAGCTAAACAAACAATACATTGATTGCTGAGAGGAGGAGGGGCGAGGTGAGGGACTTCTGGAGAAGGGGGCAAGGGAGTAGGGATAGTGGAGAAGGAGAAAAAGGCAGCAGCTCAGAGAAATGTCGCAACCAGGAGTACTGATGATGAAGACAGTAAAAGTTTCCACTTTGAGGAACAACCGGAACACTTGACCCGTTCACGGACTCGGGGAGGACGCCTTGTCTATTTTGTAGGGTTGGGTAGATGACGTGCACAGGGCTTTCAACAACGGTGTTTGCAGTTTTGAATCAGAGATTTCAGGTCGGGCTTTGTGAAAACTTTGTGAGTGTGGAACACGTAGCTGTTTTTTGACCGGGTTGTCACATTAAGCAAATAAATATGATCAGAATAAATAAATATTGCAGCGTGCTAGGATAGTAAGCTATTGATTTATTTGCACTCTGAGGGGTAGAATGCAGGGAAATGACTATTTGAAATGCATTGGTGCATAGCATCAGAATGCAGGGAAATGCAGCATCAGAATGCAGGGAAATGACTATTTGAAATGCATTGGTGCATAGCATCAGAATGCAGGGAAATGCAGCATCAGAATGCAGGGAAATGACTATTTGAAATGCATTGGTGCATAGCATCAGAAATCCCATCAATGTCTCTAAAAAGAGGGTCTTCTCCTTATAGGGATCACAAGTACATCAGCCACAGTATAGAGACTATTAACTATTGTTAGTATACCCTGACTATTGCAGCTCGTAATATAACACTATGCCTCAAGGCAGCATCATGACAGACATTTCAAAGAACATCGTTTGTTATTATCCTCAATGCCTGGCTTGGGGTGGCTTACATCATCAGCGTATAAAGGAAACCTTGTCCTCAGAGCAATACCGAGTTCTAATATAAAAATAGACCTGAGTGGGCTTTCTTAACATTATAGGATTGGATTTTTTCAGGTATAATGACATGTTGACAAAATTATAGGTCTATTAGAGTTCATAGATGAATGTCAGGGTGAGCTGTTCTGTGAACAGCATTTACTATTTAGATGATTGTAATATTAACTTAAGTCTACGGTTGGGTAGTGAGTTTACCTCTGCATTCTACCAACCGAACGACGTTGTTGGAGGATATTATTTATTCTCCATTATTTAATACGTCGAGACCTTCAGAAGCTATACATTAACCTATTAATAATTATTACCAGAAAAATGAGGATAGTAAGTATTCTCACCGACACTTACTTTGTCACGTCAATTTAC
>SDVV010026260.1:0-12288 GCA_016164225.1 Gammarus roeselii | reverse complement strand
ATAGCACTCCATTTGTAATGTGATTAATATAGATCAGAAATAGCACAGGGCCCAGCACAGAACCCTGCGGCACACCACTAACCACCTCTTTTGACTCATTACAACACCCACCAAGAGCAACCCTCAGAGAACGACCAGCCAAAAACGAACGGATCCAGCCAAGCAAAACTGGCCCAACTCCCACCTCCCTTAGCTTGTGAATCAGCACATCATGAGAAACCACATCGAATGCCTTTGAAAAATCAAGCAGCACAACATCCACAACAAAGCCATCATCCACCCAGTCTGAAACATCTGAATAAGCCAAGAGAAGCTGATCCCAAGCAGACCAAAATTTCCGGAATCCAAACAGGTGAGGGGAGAGAATCTCATTACTCTGAAGAAACTCAACCAGACTGGAAACAATAATCTTTTCCAAACTCTTGCAGCACACAGAGGTCAGACTGACAGGGCGGTAGTTCAGAGGATTGTACCTCAACTTACCCTTGAACGCAATTGACTCCAGTCACAAATCCGGAAGAACTCCACAAAGTAATGACCTCTGAAATAGAATTAACAAAGGCGCCGACATTGCACCCGCACAACTCCGCTGTTCCGGAACTGTCTCCAGTCAATGAAAAGAGTGAGAGGCGCCAAGGTGAATCCTCCATTATCAAGGTCCTGGGGTGGGTGCCGCCCCTGTGTGTGATGTGGCCTGGAAGTGGGAGACCTGTGGTCCGACACGGCTCTGCATTTGCCAAACCCAGAATTGAACCCAGAGTACGCCCAGGATCTGGGCGGCACAGTCCGAGAGGTACCCAAGGTGGAAAAGCCAGCAACGGGTGCCAGCCTGAGAGCGGCACGCAGGAGGTGCCCAGTTTTAGTCTATCCGAGGTGAGCTTGGTCCCAATGGTCATAACCTGGGTTGGCATGCACGGAGTTGGTGTTGATTTGGCAGGCTCCATGAACCTGCCACTTGAACAGCTTGTGTGGGCATTTGCCATTGCTTACACTTTGGTATGCCAAGCATTTTTAATTATATAAATCAATGATATTTCATTTAGTCCAGCTTAATCCAGTGTCTCATCTGGAAAATTGTTAGCAAGGTCTAAACTTAACTCATTAGATAACCTCAACAAACACTTTGAAGGTGTCTTTTATTGGGTTCTCTTGCCTTATGATTGAACCATCAAGTGCATTTGAGGGTATGAAACCTCTAATCTACTTTGCATCATAGTCTTGTTACAGCAACTGTTGTGGGGTGGTTGCAGAGTATTCCCCATTGCACATGCCCAGAACCTGCAAGATGACTTGCAAAGTCATGACAAGTCTCTCAATCCTCCAAATTTTAGTATTTTTGGTGTGGTGCTGCAAGTCTGCCTCAATTCACCTAAAATTTTATACATATAAAACTAGCAGCTAAGTTGGCAGTTCAGTCCATTCCTGCCACCGATTGGTGTCACTTGGCGGAAGAAGGGGCCTCTTCCCATTAAAGCATATGCGTGGATGAAGAGTTGGGCTCAACGAGTTGTTCCAACTGCAATAATTTCTCCATTGGGTAGTCGGACTGGAGAGCAACAGCATCTTTCACGACCTAACTCTCATCTGTTGGTTGTCACTGGGTATAGTACCATTGCATCTGGTTGCAAATGTCTTGTCTCTCTGACCACCAACGCTCAGCAACCGCTGCTCAGGCTTGCCTGCAAGAAAAGTACACCATTACAGTACTCAATTTGAATAGCTTTTGTGCATTTGTGTTTTAACGCTCACATGCCAAATAATAACAAAAAAAATTCAACTAGAAGTTGAAATATTCCAAATTAATTACTTAACTATTCTTGACAAAAGTTAGCTCCAAGGATTGGAATTTGCATTGATAATGAACAGATTATCAACTGTGAAATAATATGTAGCTTCCTTCATTGCTTTAAATATCTACTAGAAGTTGTTGATGACCAGATTATTAACTGCTGAGTGAATAATATCACCTAGAACAAGGATGATACTTTTTATGGAAAATCAGGAGACTTCTTAGCAAAGACAAGAAGAAACATTAAAGACACTAAGACAAGCATCAACTTCTGCTCAGCCTGACTTTAATTGCCTACTGCCACACTGTTGGAAGTTCTGGTAAATACTTTGTTGACATGCCTAATGCAGACTTCAAACTGTATGATTTCATCTTTGCCAAAGTGAAGGGATACCCCATTGGCCAGGAAGGATTGAGCCATTTGAACCTGAGCCCAATGAAAGACCCCCTAGAAGTAGCTAATCCATTATTTTTTTATAGCGTTTGTTCAAGTACGGTTTATTAACCAACTCCTGCCGAGTAGCTGATACTTGTGACCTTGGCTAACTAAAACATTGAAGAACGGATTCTGTGCTGATACTGGGTTGCCCTTCCTAGCACCCATCCATTCTGTGGAGCACCTTGTCTCCTATATAAGAAGAGGACAGTGCTGGTGTTGGCAGAGGTAAGCAGGAAAGTATGAATGGATTGATTGATATTTATAGAGATTGAGTTGCCATTGGTATGTCATGGCCTGCTTAGCATCAATAAGAATTTATTACCTGCAAAATTTGAATAGATAACTGGAAATCAAATTTGTTCTTGTACCAATTACTAACTGCTATATAGTGTTTACTGTGATTTATCTGCTGATCACAGTGTCCCATTATCAAAACTGCATGTTGCAGGTATCCAAGAAGAAGTTTATGCCTGTGCATGTGCTGAACAGCTACTGGCCTATGATACTGGCTTTCCAGCAAGTGGTGTAAGTAGGCATGATGGCTTCTTGTCTCAAATCTAAGATGGAACTTGAAGATGAGAAGAGGAAAAATGAACAAGAAGCATCTGCCCAGGACTTCATGGGTCCACTGGAAGAATGTGAGCCCACACTGCTGGGAGAGGGGAGGGGCCATTCTGCCAAGTTTGCTGGAGGGGGTAAGCATTCTAGACGGGTGGCTAATTCTGATGAGCTTAGCAATTCTTTGATTGTGATGCAAGCCAAGTTCCTAATTGTTTTACTCCAGGCATTCTCTTCAAGAAGGGATCCTTTGTATAAGTCCTGGATGAGGAGAATTAATTTTTTAAATCACAGATTGAAGCAGTGGACTGGAATAAGTTGGAGGTTTTGGTTCATTTTGTGGGCTTCAACAAGCAGTTTGACAGGGAGCTACCAATGAACTTCAAACTGATCCACCCATGGTCGTCCAACTCTGCTGGTGCTGCAAGTACCCCTGAACCGGTGCTTCAGCATGCATCCTTGCCCCTCCCTCTCCAAGCGGAGGCTGGCCGCAGCTTCTTGGAGGAGGGATCTGATTGCAGCTCATTGGAGGAAGGATCTCCTGCCAAAAAACCAGGTGGGAGTGAGGAGTTGCGCGGTGGGAGCTCGGTTGTGTCAGCTGTGGGTGCTGTCGCCAGGCATTGAGTCGGCGGGATTGGGGTGGTGCGGCTGGGGTGTGTTTCTTTTGTTGGGACTCATCATCAAGCTAGAGAACACTCCTCCCCCTCCATAACATTCAAAGCCAACCGATCATTCAAAAACCACTCTATACACCATTTTTCTCCTACGTTCCTTCACACCAGACTTCTTTCTACTCCTACCAAACTCACAATCATCCCATACCTTACAATTTCGTTTTGCCCAGTGAATTCAGGTCAAACTTCCTCATCCCAAACATCTCACTCTTTTTGCTTTACCCGTACTGCAATCACTCACATCCAGTGACCCAAGCAACAGAGTATGGAAAAGGGGAACCCCTTCCCTCCTCTCGTCTTGCCGTCTTTCAGCGATTAAAAGTACAGGGGAGGGAATCCATAGCATATTCGCTTTGCCCCAATTAGTCGCCTCCTACGACACGCAAGGGGTACGGAAGTATGAGACATTTACGTGAAAACTACTTCGTGCAATGTCTACGTATGACGCGGCCTTCAGATATGTATCGTACTATTTGATTTGATTTTGGCCTCATTTCCACCAGAGCCTCAACGTGAGTCATACTAGGCTCCCATGTAGGGCTCAATGATCATGGATTCCAGTAGGCTTGCTCACCTCTGTGTGCAAGAAAAACAACGTTGTCAAAGTTAAACTATTTGACCATTATAGTCGTGTAAGACGCACGCTGGCGCGCACATGAATAACGTTTAGACGAAACGGACCTCCGCTTTCAATCATTTAGAACTTCATGAGTAATATGTATGCACGCTAGTGCATACATGTGGCATCGTCGAGATTGGTACAAGGTTTACGGCTACACGGACAAAGTAGGCTCCGACAGCAACGCAACACAATGTTTACAGCTACGAGGTCTAGTTTATTTAATACACATTTTATTTATCCAGGAAAGATGAAGACTCAGACGAAACTAATCGAATTCCTGCCTCCAACCACTTAAAACTTCAAGAGTAATATGTACGCACGCCAGTGCGCACAGATAGTATCGTCGAAATTGGTACAAGTTTTTTTTTCAGGCAAGATAAAGACAGACAAAACGAATCCCCGGCTACAATCATTAAGCAATTCAAGAGTAATGTGTACGGCCGGTACGAGGTCTACGGCTACACGGACAGAGTCTGCTCCGAAAGCAACGCATCACGGTATATTTTATTTATTTGAGCAGGATAGACGAAATGAAACCCCACGCATCCAATCATTTAGAACTTCAAGAGTAATATGTACGCACGCTAGTGCGTACAAGCAGCATCGTCGAGTCTGGTACAAGGTTTACGGCTGCAAGGACAAAATCAGCTCCGACAGCAGTGCAATACAATGTTTACAACTACACGGCCTGGTTCGATTACATTACGATTTATTTATTCAGGAAGATAAAAACTCAGACAAAACGAATACCCACCTCCACCCCCTCAGAACCTCAATGAGTAATATGTACGCTCGCCAGGCGCACAGGTAGTATCGTCGAAATTGGTACAAGATCCACGGCCTCACGAATCAGATCAACTCCAACCCCAACGCATCACAAGGTTTATAGTTATGCGGCAAAGGTCAACCACAGACATTACATATGGTCCGCACACGCGCGAGCGAGCGCAGACTGAAAAAAAACGCTCATGCACACAATCACAAACAGGAGCTCTCGCAGAAAAATACTAACATTATTTTGTGCGACAGAATTGTGGGACGTGAAGAAGAAAGAAAGGGCAGGTTCATCATGGGCTAAAAACTATTCAGATTTTTAACATCGCATTTATTGTTCAAGGAATAGGGCGCAGACTGAAAAAAAACGCTCATGCACACAATCACAAACAGGAGCTCTCGCAGAAAAATACTAACATTATTTTGTGCGACAGAATTGTGGGACGTGAAGAAGAAAGAAAGGGCAGGTTCATCATGGGCTAAAAACTATTCAGATTTTTAACATCGCATTTATTGTTCAAGGAATAGGGCGCAGACTGAAAAAAAACGCTCATGCACACAATCACAAACAGGAGCTCTCGCAGAAAAATACTAACATTATTTTGTGCGACAGAATTGTGGGACGTGAAGAAGAAAGAAAGGGCAGGTTCATCATGGGCTAAAAACTACTCAGATTTTTAACATCGCATTTATTGTTCAAGGAATAGGGTGGGGGAAAGGAGGGAAGAGGCCTCCCGAATCCCGAAAGAGCCCGATGAGCCCCGGAGGGTTTTCAAATGTTCCGGGTCCCCCGAGCTCCCCGGGTCCATCAAGTCCCCTTGTCTCAGCTCACTTCGGCTTGTCTCAAATCATTTCGGCCAGTTTTGACTCGTCACGACCAACTTGACTCGTCTCAACATATTTCGGATGATTTCGACGCACCTCGACCAGCCTCGGCGCGGCTCTCCCCCTCTGCGTCAGCAATGTTGTGGACTGTAATAACTAATTTTTCTACACAAGCACTCCACATAAATACATTCCTTTGTGTACGGGTTTTACAGCGTAGGGAGGGGGAGCAGAAGTTTCAGGATTTAGAGGGGCCTCAAGAGGGTCACACAGTTTTCCAAGAGGGTCCCACAGGGTCTCAAGGGTGTCCAAAAGGGTTCCAGAAGAGTCCAAGTGGATCCCCTCAAATCCTCCTGGTCTTCCAAGTCCCCCGGGTCTTCCGAGTACCGCGGATCCCACGAGTACCCCCATTCCCTGGGTCACCTAGTCTCAACCCACCTCGATAAAATTTATCATCGTGAAAAAAGGCAAAAATAAATAATAGAGCCACCAATGAAATTGCTGCCAATGCCAAAACTTATCCGAAACAATTTTTTAGTTATATTTCGAACAAAAAAATGTAAAATCTGTAATAGGTTCTCTCAAGAACGATGTTGGTGAGCTAGAAACGAACGACACGAAAATGAGTGTTCTACTTAACGAATACTTTTGCTCTGTATTTACGTTAGAGAATCAGGATATTCCTAATTCTGAGGATATCGTAACGGCAAAACAAATTGAAGCCCTCACCACAGTGAACTTTTTCCCCGCCGAAGTTATTAAATATAAAGATAAATTGAAAGTCACCAAATCTCCAGGTCCAGACCAAATTCATTGTAGAATTCTAAACGAGACTAGAAATGAAATCGCAGAACATTTATCAAACATTTTCACCCAATCTCTCAAAAATGGCACCTGCCCCTCTTAATGGAACGAGGACAATGTTACCCCAATTTTTAAAAAAGGGGACAAAAAGTGTTCCGGCAACTACCGTCCAATTAGTCTCACCTCAGTCATTAGTGAGTCGATAAAAAAGTTTGATAACGGATAAAATTACAAAATTCTTTGAATCAAATAAATTGATTGGCGACTCCCAGCATGACTTTAGACACAACCGTTCTTTTCATATACATTTGCTACTCTTTTTCAGAAATATAATCGAAATCCACGACACAAATCTCCAATCGATATCATTTACTTTGCCTTTCAAAAGGCCTTTGATAAAGTCCCCCATAAGCGCCTAATTAGTAAATTGCACAGCATCGGTATTCGAGGCGAGCTTAACAGCTAGATACAATGCTGACTTACGGACAGACGGCAGCGAGTTGTTCTTAACGGAGCTCCCTCCCCCTGGGTAACGTTACAAGCGACGTGCCTCAAGTGCTCTTTATAATATTCATTAACGATCTCGATAGCAACGTACTCTCAAACATTAGCAAGTTTGCAGACGATTCTAAGATCGGAGGAAAAGTGCAAACTGAACTAGAGTGTCAGCAGATCCAACTAGACTTGAACAGTTTGTTGATTGGTCAGAAAAGTGGCAAATGAAATTTAATGTCGACAAATGCAAAGTTATGCCCATAGGTCTCCATAACCCCAAACACGAATATTCAATGTTTGGAAAAAAACTCATTCCCGTCACAGAAGAGAGAGATTCAAGTGTCATCATTAGTAACGACTTAAAAAGCAGCAAGTAATGTAACGATGCTGCCAACAAAGGCAACAAAATGCTAGGTATGATATCCCGCACTATCTCTAACAAAAACCAGCACAGTATGCTCAAGTTATTTAATGCATATGTTAAACCGCATCTCGAGTATGCCGTTCAATTCTGGTCTCCATTCCTTAGAAAAGACGTTATTAAACTTGAGATGTTCAACGTAGAGCTACCAAACTCATCCCCTAGCTGCGGAATAAATCGTACAAAGACAGGCTTCGTGAACTCAATCTTTATTCGCTAAAGAAACGTCGAGTCAGAGGCGACATGATAGAAGTGTGGAAGATTATGAAGGGTAAGGAAAACGACAACCGAGCGAGCCTTTTCACACGAGATACAAACGGAGTGACTAGAAACAATGGATACAAAATCGTTGGGAAACGTTTCTCACTCGACATCATGCGCGATTTCTTCACGTATAGAGTTGTCAAAGAATAGAACAAACTTTCAGCGGAGGTTCTAAACAGCAATACAATCGAAACGTTTAAGTCGCGGCTCAATAAGTTCTACATGAATCGTCGATAAATAGCTAAGCCGTTCCATTTTCTGTTGTTATAAAAAAATAGAAATGGCACACGAAGCTCTCTTAGGCGTTCTACTTCAAAACTAATCCTCTTGCTACCAAAAGGCAACCTAGTTTAGGCCAATAGGCCTCTTAGACATTCTACTCCAGAACTAACACTCTTGCTACCAAAAGGCAACCTAGTTTGGGCCAATAGTCCTGTTGTTGTCTTCCTACACTTGTAAACACTAAATAAGAAAGAATAAAATACTAAAATAGTGTGTTGGTGATCTATAAAATGAATAATCATCCATCCCTCCCAAAGCATCGTACCATGCCATTTAGCGTTCATCTGGGAGATATATCAGCAAAGAATTCGACGTAGACATGTATCATTACTACGTATCTTGCCCCTGTTTTTAATGTGACTGCTGCCAGGATTAACAATTCAATTTTGAGTCCCGTTACGAGATGAACCAACCTAATTAATCCGTGTCCAAATTCGTGCTGGAAAGTATTGAACAAAATGCATTGACTATGTATCTAGATACTGCAATTTGCCCAACACTGTTTGTGTTTTCAATATTATTATATAACACAGGGCTTGAAGGTTCTGACAATTTCAGAATTTTTCAATATTTTGTAAGTTTACGCTGAAGATTGTACTGCCAAATTTTGAGATTTCATTTGATTCGTAAGTGGAAAAATAATGTGAAATGATTTAAGAAGTGTTTGCTGACAATTGATAACATGTCTTTAAGAACACCTTGACTTTTTATCTGAGGAGCCACGAATCAAATATTGTCCAAGTATATTTATTAATTATAAAAATAACATGACTGTAGGACATTTGAAAGAGAGTACTTCAAATGAGAGTTGCCATGTCGTTTATAACTGGGACGGGATATCATGCAGAGCAGAGAAGGTTACTTAACTGCAAGTCAGTATTGTGTTGGATGCACGTTAGATTGGTTCCTCCTCTACTGAGCTGCTTCAGCTCACTGACTGAAGTTGATCTCTCAGGAGTGAAGCTCTCTGCACTCGTGAGTGTTCCTGCTCATACCACACGGTTACTTCGATAACAGTTTCGTTTACCTTAACATCTATTTTGTATGGTTCCTGATATAGGCTTATCTATATTTACCGAACTTTGTTTCGAGTTTGTTTTAGAAGAGAATTATAGCTGCTGGTGTGAGTTTCAGTGGTTCCAACCTTTTATATGGACGACCCCTAGCTACGATCTTTGAGAATGGCAGCTTCTAATATTCGAAGTAGACGTTTTGACTCGTTTCATTGGCAACAAATCAATGTCGCCATATTGCATGCTTATAATGACAGTTTTATTCCTCTTACACAACATTTTTAAAATATTCAAGCCTATTTTTTTGTAGTAAATTGTTAAACCTCACGTCTCTCTTGTCGAAGGCGCCGCCACGTACAGATTCAATGAACTCCAAATACAAATTGAACTTGAACATGGAAGTTGTAAATCGTGTACTGAGGATGCATAAGGTGGCTTATGAATACATCACAAACCTAAAATGTAACATGTTTTTAATGTGATGTATTGTTTACTCATATTATATATGGTCCGTATTTGTCACGCCTTCCTCAACTGCAACATTGCTGTCGTCAAGTCTTGTGTACTCCCAAACAAACGTTTTTAGTTCTTCTAATGGAACGGGTTTTCATGAATTGTAATTGCATTCCTACTATTATTGGGTACAAAGTATTACTAGTACCTTTAGTTACAGTATCTAGATACATTATCGGAGTATTTTTTTCCAAGAGCCTTACCGTATAAATTTGACAAAGTAATGGAAAATTGTGACTGTATTTAGTTACAATGTTCCGTTACTTAGTCCGATTTCTACGATGAGGGTTATGGGCCTAAACACTCTGATAATGTATCTAGATACTGAATCTTGCTCAACACGGATGTAATGCAATTCGTATCTTGCTTAATACAGATGTAATGCAATTCGTACTTGTGAGTGAGAGGGTCTATGGCTCTGGTTTACCAGTGTTAGCAGGAGTCAGACGTCAACAACAGGACTTCGGCCTTAGCTAGATCGCCTTTCAATAGAAGGGAGATTAGTTCTTGAGCATGAGCATTATGTATCTGTGTAGTATCTGTAGTAAAGGATCAGAGCAGGAAAATATTGATGTAGGAAATTTAATTTTACGTTGATACTCGAAACAACTCGGATCGGCATCTGAAGAGAAAGACACCGACCCACGATGTTAATTTGAGACCGTTCCATCCCTCGGTAAACCATGGGTGACCGGTGTCATCACTGGACCCAGTCTTTAAACGAGCAAGTACCAATACCGGGCACCACTTTAACCGTGCTTGTGCTAATGCCAGGTTCTATTTCAATAGTACTGGTGTCAATTTCAGACTCAATTTATAACTAACAAGCCAGCACTAATGACGGTCACTTTAGCTTGAACGTGTTACATTCGGAAGGCAATTATTGTCTTTTTTTGTAGAATTGGTCGAATATTTTGCTGATTTATTACGATTATTCTAACAGTACATTTAATGTTTATTCACATCAGTCTCTCAACAATATTGTTATTATTATTACGCTTGTAACAACTTCTCTTGGAGGTTTGCTTCATTTTTCGACAACTCGATCCGTGAAAGTTACGCGTGAGGTTAAATGGGAAACGTTCACCAATGGTTTTGTTACCATTATTCCTGTTCGCGCCGTCCGCATAAAGAGTGAAAAGCTCGTTCAGGCGACATTTTCCCTGCACTTTATAACCTTTAACTTTTTGATAGTATCGCCCATTACTCGACGCTGCTACGACGCATAAAGGTTGGGTTAGCGTAGTCCGACTTTGTACGATTTTTTTTGTGCATCGAGGCCGGAATAAGTTTGGTAGAGATTCGTTGAACCTTCTCTAACTTATTAACGTAATTTTTAAGATACAGTTCAAAAAAGGCATTGTACAAGTTGAGAATATTTTATCTTCTCTGGTACGAGATAGTACGGGATACCATACAGAACATTCCATTTGCTTGTTCGACAGCATCGATTCATTGCTACTTTTTGGCACCTTGACCTTTCTTTTCGGTGGCAAGGATAGGGTTCTTTTTGGAAAGGGAATGTCCAAGCGTGGGGCTGTTATGACCAATGTGTTTTGCATATTATTATACAACAATGAATATTACTAGCTATGTTTCTGACAAATCAACTTCGTTCAAACCTTATTGAATCTGAAGAAACTCAAATGTTTAGTTTGTCCTTCCTGGTTGCTTGGTATCGTCTGCAAACTTGTTCATGTTTGGAAGGATGTTTTAACTGAGTTTGTCTATGAATACTTTGGCAATGAGAAGATCTAAAAGGGATCCTTGAGGCACGTCGTTTGTTACATCACAGCAAGGGGAGGAGTGGGGGCTCTGCTAAGTAGGACTCGCTGTCGGCTATCCATGAGCCAGCCAGCACTTCATCTCATCATTTAGCTCACCTCGATACTGATACGGTGCAATTATACTGACTTCAGCGTATGTGTGGGAATTTTTCGAAAGCTTTTTGGAAACGGTAGGTATGATTAGAGTTTGCGTCGTATAATGCAATTAAATTCTTGAGAAATAGCAGAATCTAAAGCCGAGTTGTGATTCTCTTATAAATATTCTCATTTATAAAACTTCTGCACTTTATCCGTTATCAAAATATCTCAATTGCCAATGACTGAGGTGAAACTAATTGGTCGGTAATTGCTGAGACACTATTTGTCCCATTATACCTTCACAATCTTAGACTATTGTACCGTTAATATGTCTTACAGCGAAACACTTGTTTTGAAATTGAACTGATATATAGATGCGTGATTATAACAATATTTTTCAGCCGCCATTCGCTAACCCTTGCTGTTCATTAACAAACTAGATGAATTAATTATATTTTGTATGATATAAAATGATTTCACTGGAATCAGAATTATAATGAATGCAATCTTGCCATCATAGTTAACTTTTATAGCTAATGCATGTAGTAAGTCTTGCTGTCCCTTAAGAACGAAAACAGTCTCCCTGAAAGGCACAATCAAACCCTTGACTACCGCTGATATTGAACAAAAAATAGAAAGTATAAATAAATAAGTTGACCTCAATTTAGAACTCAAGTTACATGCTCACTTCGAGCGTTTGAACTAACTCCCTATGTTTGAACTAACTCCCTATGTTTGAACTAACTCCCTATGTTTGAACTAACTCCCTATGTTTGAACTAACTCCCTATGTTTGAACTAACTCCCTATGTTTGAACTAACTCCCTATGTTTGAACTAACTCCCTATGTTTGAACTAACTCCCTATGTTTGAACTAACTCCCTATGTTTGAACTAACTCCCTATGTTTGAACTAACTCCCTATGTTTGAACTAACTCCCTATGTTTGAAC
>SDVV010026259.1:0-12288 GCA_016164225.1 Gammarus roeselii | reverse complement strand
ACTAATGTGGCATAGGCTGCAGACTATATCCTGTCTGCAAACTATATCTTGTCTGCATGAGACTAGTGTGGCATAGGCTGCAGACTATATCCTGTCTGCAAGAGACTAATAAAGCATAGGCTGCAGACTATATCATGTCTGCAAGAGACTAATGTGGCATAGGCTGCAGACTATATCCTGTCTGCAAGAGACTAATAAAGCATAGGCTGCAGACTATATCCTGTCTGCAAGAGACTAATGTGGCATAAGCTGCAGACTATATCCCATCATTAAGAATAATTTGGGAACCCAAGAAGAGTTTCTTGATAATTCAAGAGCACCAGATCAAGAGCAACCAAATTGGCAGGGGTAAAAGATATAAATCAATAGCTTATAATTTGCTATGCACCTCTAATTTGTCCCACTATGAAGTGTCAAGTTGATATTTGGTACCATTAACCTATTCTTGTCAGAATGGATACTTGATTGAGACAGTTAAAAAAATGTGCTTTCCTCCCTGAAAAAGATTTCTAAGGCCAGTGCATTGAGCAAGATTTTGCATTATCCTCATCTTTGTAAATGGGCCACATGTTTGCACCATTTTAAAAATCTTGGCAGGTCATTAAGCTCCTTGAAACTTGAGTGAGATAAAGATAGGCCAATAAGAGTGTTTAGATACCAGCTTGAGGAATTTAGACAGCCAAACAGGCCTATCTCAATCTCACATGCATTTACAAAAGTTCAGAAATAGCATTCAAAATGTCAAATTAGGGTACAAAAAGTTTTCAAGCATTATAAATTAAATTGATAATAGCTAAAGTACGTAAGGATGTTGGATAAAAAATTTGAACATTTCAATTTGATCTCCAAAATCATTGCCAGATATATCTTCCATCTTCTTGCATGAAACCCAAACTGACAGATAGCTTTAGATGCTGGTTATTTGTTACCCTGAAGAACAAGTGGATAGCAAAAAGTGTACGATGAGTTTAACATTTGCCCGGCAGGTAGAAATAAGAACCAAGAATAATCGAGCACCTCTAACCAATGTTTCTAACCATTGCAGCTCACTGTCAACTCCCACAGACCAGCAAGTCAGATCAGATGAAGCCAGGGAGGACGGAACAGCCATGCACACCAATATTACCAGGGTAAAAATTGACATTAAAACACCACCGATAGAAATCAGAATTAGTGCATGCAAAAGAACATAGGAGCCTCCTCCAAGAAGCAACTAGGCCAAACAATACAAAATCCCCCCCAAAAAATATAAGATCAAGAATGGAACAGCAGACTGCATTCCAGATTTGAAAGTTCTCCAGACTGCATGACAACTTCTCAAGTTGTTGGTATTTTTTGGGGGGAAGGGGGGCAATGCTTTCTAGTTTAGACAATGGCTGTATGTCTATACAAGAAAGCATTGCCGCTTCCCCCCCAAAAATACCAGAAGTTGTCAGGCAGTCAATGGAAGGCACTGTTAAATGCACCTGACCACAAACATTTATTTCCTAATGTGCACAAACGGGCATCTAGAGTTTGTAGGCATGACCACACATTCTGTGATCAAAAGCTGGGAAACAGCCTGTAATGCATTTTCAGCGTTATGTCAACTAATATCAAATACATGAAATCAGACCTCAAAAGCCTAGACTTCATTGAAAATAGACCAAGATGTCCATATCTGAATGCATTTGAACTCCTAACAAGCTCAATTTAGCAATGTAACTAGTGTTCCATACCTGCAATAGTTGATGCAGGGCCTTATGTGCATAAAAAATGAAAGACCATAAAACAAAGGATGCACAGCACACTATAGATCTCAACAAATTATTTGCTAGCCCACAACCTGCCTAACATTCCACCTCAACTTGGTATATGGTAGATAATAACTCCTAGAGCCTGGTGAGACTGGATCAACTAAAGCTCAACACAGCCTAAATTGTCGCATGATTAGTCTTCAGTGGAAAAATTGTTGAATGTAGATTTTTGTAGGCTGAAGGGCACAAATATCTTTTTGGCTTTTGATCTTGGTTTCAGTATGGACTCAGATGACCTTCACATATATCTTCTGAGAAGTGCTCTTTCCCCCTTTGTTCAATTATTCAAAAATCCATGATGACATCTCAATGTGTGAAGTAAATTGCTAGTTAATATTCAGGAATAGGTTTCAAACTCATACTCTAAATTAAAGACCTTTAAGTTTGACATTAGTTAGCTCAAAATTAATGGGAAGAAAAGTTGTATCCTGGTAGACTGAGTTTCTTCATAGCAACAATATTTTGTCAGCTCATCAATGTGGCTTTTGGAGGATTCATAGCACTGAGGACCAGTTGCTGTTGACCTATGATGATGTGGTTGATGTGAAGAGGTGTGGTGACATATTGTGGATATCAATGTTTGACATTTAAAAACATTTGATGTGGTGTCCCTGTGCTGTCACCAAGTCAGAATCCTAAGGCATTTGTAATTCTTTGCTACCCCGGAGTTTCTGGTGTGGACTACAGCAGTTGTTTTAGGAGCCTGGATTTGTTTCCTTTCAAGAGTCAACTTTTGAGGGAAGACCTGATTAAAGACTACACAGATTTGCTTCAATAGTTGGTACTAGAGATCATTTGCTGAAGCTGGTGTTTCCTCTTTGCTCCTCTCATATACATAGTAGGTGCTTCAGTGTGAGATGTGTTGGTGTGTGGAATAACTTGCTTACTGAAAGGACAGCCTGAAAGGTATCACTCACAACAAGCAAGCACTTGCTGATCCGATGCATGATGAATCATTAGGTTATTACCAGGCTGATAAGTTCAAATTGTTTGTAGGTTCAAGAGGGATTGATATGATGTTCAGGTCAAGTAGCTTTATTATAATAATCAACACAAATGGGGAGAAAAATCTTCCCTCATGACAATATATACATATATATCCGCCTTATTCTTTTTCATGGTGTCCTTATTTATGCTAAATCTGCCCGCACTCTACAGAAGCCTGACCATGTGACAAAATGAGCAGCATTTTAACTAAACCCCAAATTTTTTTCAAGTCATTCTTTTCTTTGAAGATGTTTTGAGAGTCATGACATCATGACTCTCAAACTCTTCTGTGTTTGTGTTCTTTCTGAACATACTGCACGAAACGCCTGTGTTCGGCAATGAGATTACATTCTTAAGCTTCAACAACTTTGCACTTGGTCATTATTGTTACAAAATTCATGAACATGTCTCCTGTTTTGTTTGACTTTTCTTCATCATACTTTTAGGATTCAAACAATTAATACTTCAAACCAGAGAAAATTTTGAAGGGGATTGTTCAATAATCTTTTCTGAAACTTTGAAGTAGAACTCCTTTGCCTGCGCTTTGAATTCTTGCTTCTTAGCATCACTTACACCAGATTTTTGCATTACACTTTATGCTGCAAACCCAACATCAACATTTTTGACACTTCTTGCAACAGTTTCACTTGGCAAATCAAGCTCCAAGAGTGAGGACATGATTCAAGAACAGTTCTCCTGCCAAATTCTCCATTACCTTACGGAGGAGCTCTCAAGAGTTCTGCCTCCAAAAATTGTACCAAAGGGTGATTTGTCTGAAGCATTTTCAGGAATGGGTGGAGGTATTTGGCTGTTCTTATAAAGACATTCAACTTAGCAAGAGCCAGTGGATCATCATCAGCACACGCAACAGTTTTGCATGATGCAGACTTGGGTATCTTAGATTTTTGCCCAGAGGAGATTGCTTTGACATATTTAGAAATGTCATTCCAAATGCTGACCTCCCTTCCAGGAACAGCAATATCTTCAACCCATTGAATGGAGCAAAACTGTAGTGGGAACATTTCTGATGCTGTAATTAATGTGTACTCTGCACCCCTTGCAGGAGAGTCAGGAAACAGATACCATAAAAACCTCAGTATTTTGTCAGTGTTCCAACCAGTCACTTCTGATCCCGTCTTAAATCTACCACATGCAGCCCACAACAACTAATATAAAGTAGGTTGGGAGCCTTTGGATGTGTGCATTTGATCTTCAGGATAATTATCGTCTAACTTTTTGTTGACACTAGAGTCGTCAATAGACCAGCATAACCTTTTTTACATCAAGGTGGTTGGTGGCCTTTTTGAAGCACTGCAGAAGATCCTTGGCAGTACAGTGGCACAAGAACTCAGATGTGAGATAACAGGTTGCCCTTGATTGAGGTGCATCATTTCATGCACCGCACACTACAATGCCATATCATCCACCGCAACAAATTCACTTTTTCCAGTAGGGTAATAGCAGGTATTCACAATGATAAATATGCAGCTGTTAGATTTACTTTCGATCTTTTCCAACATTTGCTCCCATTAAGAAATATCCACATTCAGATGCACTTCCCAATACCTAGGTACAAGCATAATTCATGTTTATAAGCTGTGCATCAGTTGCTAGAACATGTGCCAATTGATATTCGATACAATCATGATTCAATATGAAGTTAGCTAGTGTTTTGATAAACAAAATGTTCAACAGGGTTGATAGCATACAATTGAGTGTGTTTTGCCAGTCATCAGACATGTCCAAAATCACAATAAGTAGCCTTGTCCATGAGCGTCACCAAGCTCCAATTCAAAAACTTACAACAACCTGCCCAAGCCTCTGTGAGGATTTATTGGAGACCAAGAGCATTACCAGAGCCTCCACATAGAGAAAATGAAACTAAAATGCATTGCTGGAGATCTTTCCCATCTTTAAATTGGCATGTCATCATGGTTGAGTTCTCTGTTTGAGTTGATAAACCAAATATGGAATAGGGTAACTTTGCAGTTACTGGATGTTTCAAATTATCGGATGATGGGTCTATATTGCCAGATATCTTATTAGTATGTCATTGAGGATCATGAAAAGCTGATGTGTCCGGTGACGGGAAGCTTTACCACCATTCTACTCCAAAATCAAGGTGAGTTTCCAAGATTTTGTGTTATCATAACAATCCAAAATATTTGTGTCATATCACTGAAAATTATGCGCTAGAAATCAAGAATGTGCGTGGAAAATATCTTTCGCACAATGCATGATGGGTTTGTGTACACCCAGCTGGTTGTTCTTGTACTACATTAGTTGACAAAATGCGTGGTAGTGGTCTCCACAGTGCCTATTAAGGATTTAATGCTACATACATCATCCAAAAATCCTAAATATTTATACACGGTTGAGTCATTGGAAATCTCATACCAGTGTTTTTAAATTTAAATATCCAATATCATGAATTTAATTGTTTGCATTCTGCTTACAAATGCCAGCAGGGATAGAAACAAAGTTCCATTGATTTGGAAACAAATATTGTGTATGCTGCTTTTAGCAATTATGAAATGATGGACGACAGGAGAAATGTTTGCAGTGCATGTTTGGGAAATAATGGCTTGGATAGAGAAGAGAAGATCTTTGGATTGGATGCAATAGATGTACCAGGTGGTACCATCGTTCCTGTGTATAGGAGGAAGTAGAACAAATGCCCAAGAAGGAAATTGTAATATTCAAATATATTTGCGTAGTATGTTCATTAATTCTCAACATATGCATGTACAATCAATATTGTTTTGAGTTTTCGAATATGTATTATGCACATACAAACAATTTTGTTTCGAGTCTCCTATGCGTTTAGAATGCAAAGCAAATGTTTTTGATATTTTATTTCCTTATCTAGACTAATAATAGTTGATTTCAAACAAATTTGACCATTCAAAAATTCTTCATTTGGTAATTAGAAACATTCAATATCATTATATGAACTGTGGACCATCCGATAACATGCAAAGACGATAATTTTTTACCTAACGTTGTTGTCGAATGATGTTCGTCTGGCGTTTCTTAAGCTGCTTTTAAGGATCGGAGAGCATCCTGTATAATAAGTTGCTTCTGACGTGACCCCAGGATTGCATTTTTTGGCGATAGTGATGCGCTATAAAGCTTTGAGTGAGGCGCGTCACAACCTTCCCATATCTGCATACTTACCCTACAGCAGTTCTTGCCTGAACAAGATACTGAGAAAGAGCAGATTGAATTAGTGAAGTTGACAAAAAGATAGCTACTAAATGTAGTGAAGTTGATAAATGTAGTCTACAACTGACACGTTTTTCCTTTCTGGATAGATGGCAGTTGTTGATAAGTTTGGAAAACTGTGTAAAGACAAGAAATAGTCCAGTCTGCAGAGGAAGGCAAATTAGTCTAATTTTTTTCCTATGAAGTAGCATGATATAGTCTCTAGGAATATTAATAAAGATTAAAATTATTCAAATTTCATCTCCAATATATCTTCATATAGATGACTTTCAAGAAATGATAAAGATCTTCTTAAGATGATTATCGAGTCCAAAAACATCTCCATAAACCTTTGCATGAACTTCCCTTTGCATGAAAATTGGTTATAGTGTCAACAAATTTAGAAATGCACATCAACACTAAAATTGGAAGAAAGATTTATCATCATTAGAAATAATTGCTGCAACTCGTAGCAGAAATATTTTTCCAAGCATGGAATATTTGGTTTGAAACACCCTGCAGACAATCACATCCCTATCCGTTTGAGCAGTCTGGCTTCGCGCAGTGGCATCAAATAAAGAACACCAGAAATCAATTATTACCATTCCAAGAGCACAGTTCTACTAGCAGATAATGCGTGCAGTCAAAGCGAGAATAGGTAAAATAGACATGCTTTCGGTTAAGATGGAGCCACCTGTGTCGACACCGCACGGCCATGCCGAACATAAAACAGTATTACACAATATATCCTTGATGATGCAATTATATAATCGCTGACTGGAAGTTAAAGAAAATTACTAAGATTTAATAACTAAATAGATGCTTACCATGATGATTTATAGTATTATTAGACACTAAAAGTCACAAATTTCAAGGAAACTAAGCGATCGTTGTTCACTGAACACACGAGGACGACGGAATGGGACGGCGTCGCGTGGGTTACCTTTCAGCAAGACACAACTCGATTAATACCCGCGTAGAAACACGATGTTCAGCACTGACATACCAAGTTTGCTAAAACTTACCTTTTGGCCAACGGATTCTCCATCTGTTCGCATCCTCTTGTTATAGGGTCCGTCGCCGTTAAAAGACATTGCGAAATTATAGAACTGATTCAAGAGACACTTTACAAGACCAACCGAACTGCTCGCTCGAGTCACGACAACTGCGTTTGGCGGACGCGCGCAACACTCATGCTCTCAATGACTGTCCATTATTACCTGTAACGGTAAATTTTAAACTTGAACAGTACACCATCCTGTCATCAAAAATATTGGATTCAGTTTTTTCATTCGAATTTGTTCCTTGACATATCTAATCGCATGATATTTACTGAATATAATACCTTTGATATAAGCAAGTCAACCATAAACCGTTATTTTCTTTTGCCCACGAATCGACCCGCCGAACAATATTTAACGGTAACTATACCAAAACTCTTTTAGCTAAGATAGGGGACCAAGCTTGTTGATTCTACCTATATTAAGGATTTATTTATTTGTGTGTAATTACAGATTTACAAGTCAACAGAAGTCTCACAATTGATAGGTTTTAGATTGCCTATATTTTCAGATGGCTGCAACTTGTTTACGCTCACTGTCAGCGTCAGGGAAAACAATATTGATAGGTTGACAACATTTCAAGCATTTGAAATTCATTTTTAAATTTAAACCCGTAAAATAGAGTCCACTTAATAACGTGGCAGTAATCCAAATCACTATAAATAGTCCTTTTTAGTCGGTGAACGAATAAGGACTAGCGTCAGAAGAAAGGGCGCGAATGAACTTATGCCATAAAAGGCTAGGGAAGGGTCGACTGCTGTTAGCTCGACACACTGAAATGAATTCAGTAAAATATATATTCATGCATAAACAGCATGTTATAATTTACATCTAAAATCATACTTATATGTAATGGAATCTAAAATATTTATAATGATACAATGAACAGCAAATCAGATTAGATATCCAAGAAAAACTTAAAACGACGTGTACTTCAGGACGTGGTAGCGTTTATGAACGGTAGAGAGCATCTGAATGACTTTTTTTTTCACACACAAGCGGTGTGGTATTTTTGGTTACATTAACACAATACGTACATATACAACATAAATTTAAAATATGGGTGATAATTAGTTAAGATTATCAATTTCTAAGATTTCACATCGTGTAACTAAGTGAATGGGACCTTTGTGAACGGTAAGCAAATCGTAAGTATAGCGTTCGTCACATCTTGTAACCGAATAAATGGGACCGTGTATGAACGGATGCGTACATTTTACTTTAACTGTTGAGCATGCGGATCAACCTTCCCTAAACATGTCACAAACAGAAGAGATATCAGAGCATATGAAAGTACACAATAAATATGCTATATGCCCTGAAGACATGTATTACGATCAGACATTAGAAAATCGAGTTCAGCAATTCGCTAGCTTGATTTGAGTCCAAGTGAGCCAGAGTGTCCATGCCAAACATGCTTACGTGGTTCGGGTTGGACATTTTTGAAGTGCCGATATATGAGAAAAGCCCAGTCGTTAAGTGACGTTGAATAACTCGCATTACGAAAATACGTAATCGGTACAAATGTATATCATACTATTTTTGATTTTCAAGGCAAAGGCAGAGCAGAAAAAATGTTGGGCTTTGAGTAAAGTACAGAAATGGTTCAATACTGTTTCGATAATAATTGCTTGCTTTGCCTTAAAAATAAATAAAAAATACCTTCAGCAGCGGAACAATGCAATGTCAGAGGGACAGAACGAGCTAAGTTGAGAATTCTGCAATAGTACAACCGTGCTTCCATAAAGTGTTCCTATTTGTTTGAAAATAAGGCAAAGAGAAGTCAGGGGAGCATAGTATGTGACATTTTTTTGGATTTCTGTTGACGGATTGATAGTGTTTATGTATCGCGAGCTGCAGAACATAGTTTTTTGTTATCAGTTTGTTGTTAATCGACACCAATTGTATCATTCTGTCAATCCTTGTCAATGAGCAAAAAATTGAGTCTAGCAATTCCTGTTTGGAAGCAGATGCTGAGCTTGCTACTGCTTGTAAGTAGATGGGGATAGGATGTAATGAGTATCGAATAATTAAGAACGGATCTATCGTGCGCACTCGTCTTGTCATTATTGTTTGCACTTCACCATGTCCACAAGAAACTTGACCAAAATATATTTCATGTTACACTAAAAAACAGAACAATATATTCCAAAGAAACTATGCGCTGGTTGAACTTATTCTTTTTGATCTGACGATGGATTCAGGGCCAAGGAAGCAATGATCGATGAGCTGAATTTCATATCGCTTGTCCAATAATGTATAAACTAAAAAAAATACTAACACTATATGAACAGAACGATATTATGAAAGTTATGAACTACAGCGTTCTTCAAATTGCATTTTTGAACCAAGATAAAATACCCATCAACAACTGTATTTTAGATACAAATGAACTACTTATAAATATGAATGTTCAGAAACACAATTTTGAAAATAATGCTCATACAATAGTTCATTATACATTACAACCGGGATGCGCATGAGTAATAGAAGCATTTTTAATGACGCTGAGGACCCTGGAGCAGCTCCTGCTGTGAGTACACAATTTCTTAGTATTCTAAAGAGGAAGCAATTTCCATATTTCCGACTACCCTTGGGAGTATTGGAGAGCAGCCATTTTGAAAAGCTAAGGTATCTAGAACGCACCCATTGTGAACAAGTGGTCGAGCGGAATTTTTCACAGTGGTACTTATTTGAGCAATAATATTCAGAAATCCATTTATTCTTAGGTATGTTCTCGTATTTATTTATAACGTTTTGTGTAGTTAGTGATGAACAAACCTGCAAAATAGAAAAGTTTTGCGGCCACTTTTGAATAAACGCACCTAAATTTTGAAGAAAAAGTTCGATCACCTTCGTACGTGGCGTGAAGAAGAAGACCTTAGAAATGGCCATGTTCGGAGCTAAGTTTAGAAGAAAATAAATAGAATGTATATATATATATATATATATATATATATATATATAGAAACGAAGTGAGCTTGGCACCTAATGACATTCTTAATTCAAATAATAGATCGTCAAAATCCAAGTACTATTGACGAAGCCTTAATATTTGACACACTGTTCTCATATTGTGTGTGAAGAGAAAGTTATCTAGAAAAAACTTCGCTCAGAGCTCGTTTTTTTATAAAAGGAAACGTGTTCTGAAGAAAATTTGCGTGAAGCGTTGCATATATCCATGTTCTTCCATTTTAGCTTTCAAGCATCAAAATCATTGCGATACTGACGAAACCCTATCAGTTTAAAATAAAGCGTGACGATCAGTAAATGCAAAGCCCATACACCAGCTCAAAGCGTAATTCATCTGGTCATGTGTTAATAAACAAGGGGTAGTCTGCTTTAAGATGGTGTAAACATTTTGCAGGCATTGCACTTCATGACTCTGACGAGAGCAGAATTTCAAACTACATGGGCGAGTAAATTTTATAGAGCAACAATTAGAATATATGAGGGAAGGCCATCGAGTATCGCCACATATGGGATGCCTAAAGCTATGGTACCCATTACAACGGAGAGGAGCAATCCAAGTTTGAATTCTAACACGAAATAAAGTGATATTACCTTTCGAATCACACTTCCGAAGAGACGCGGTCATTCACACGGTTTCTAACTGAGTCACGCGTGTATGAAATCATGGCAGGAAACCCCTAAAAACTTTCCACTGTATTAATTGAATGAACCAAGAGTTTAGCTCATAGTATATAATCATGTTGGATCGTTCATGGGGCATATATATTTTTTGCAGCATTTACATTTACCTCCTACCAAGCAGTTGACTTTATTGAAGGACATGCTCTAAAAATTGTGCAATAGGTCTGGCCGAACGAACATTACATAGAACGATTGATCTCCAGAAAAAAAGCCAAAGTCAACTCATATTATTCAATCTCGACTATATTCTGCTAACATAAACCTGTTAAGAAATATGCAGAAACTAGGAAATGTCTAACATGTGGTTATAAATTACATTTAATTTGCTCACGTTGTTTGTCACACTAATCACAAAAATTGAACTACCTGGTCAGCATAACCAGTGATATCGTTTTTTTTTTTTCTTGTATTCTTACATAGTCTGTTATTTTACTCGCAGCCCATAACTCCAACTGCCATTAACTTTTCTTCAACACCAAATGTACATTCCAGAAAAAATTGCCACAATTGTGTGATCGAAATACTCGAAAGTCGATTTGAATATTCTGATTTTCTATCCCATGTCCAGATGTTTCTTACTCAAAAGTTTGAGTTCATGAGATGAATTGGTAATATATATTGTGAATGACATTTTACTCCATGAATGCAAACCGGCAGCTCACAAGATCTGAGCTGTGACAACACTATTTCTCGATATTCAATTAGTGAATTTGACAATAAAGTTCATGTGTTATATTTAGAAATTAAAACCACGCTACTAAAAAATGAAATAATTATTCAGATAATATCAATACGCCAAAGGAAATGTAGCTATTTAAAAACTGTAATAACACGTATTTTTTCGGAATTGAAAACAGCCCATCTCTATCGTCCAGTTGTCAAGATGTTAATTTTGTTTCACTGATCGTGTGATAAATTTGTATTGGAAAAATATCTGACTCATAGACCACTGTATATTAATTCGTTCTAAATGACATCAGGACTTCAGTACAGGGCACTAATCTAAGCTGCAACGAGCTGAAGAAATCAATTCACTGTGATGTTAAAACCATCAGATTCACATTAGAGAAGAACTGTCATAGGAATATTTTATCACATAGGTACATTTGTTCGATCATTGTAAGTTACGTTGCTAAATGACAGATTTTAGTATTCAAGGGCGAATGTGAGTTTGGTGTTGTAAGCGGAAGAAAGTCTGGTGTGGAGGAAGGTAGGGCACGAGAAGGTGTGGTCTTGACATTGAGTGATCGGTTGGCTAGTAGCGCTACCGAATGGAAGGAGGTGTCCCCAAGATTGATGTGGGTGAAAGTTAAGTTAGGCGTAGAAAGATGGGCATTTGTGAGTGCTTACGGACCTGGCAGCGAGAGGAGTGAAGAGGAGAGGGAGAAATTCTGGACTGACTTGAGTGAGTGTATTGAGAGTTTTGGAGGTCATTTCAATATAGTTGTACTGGGTGACCTTAATGCGAGAGTTGGAGATGAAATGGTGGAGAATGTCATAGGAAGGTATGGCGTTCCCGGTAGAAATAACAGTGGAGAAAACCTGATAGGTCTGTGTATGGAGCAGAAGCTGGTGGTCGGGAACAG